>PITA01025597.1:0-24061 GCA_004023965.1 Spilogale gracilis
AGCGTGGAGCACTGGGTGTGGGGAATGGGGAATGAATCTTGAAACACTGGAAAAAAAATTTTTAGTAACAATAAAAAAATAAAAAAATAAAAAAATAAAAAGGGTGATTCCTCAGAAAGCAGTATCCCACACAGAAGAGGAAGAACTCAGTTTTCTCAATGATACAATACTTGCATTTATAAACCAGGTGCTGAGAAAATAATTCCAGAATCACACTCTCTTTAAAATTGTAGTAAGACTGCAATATAAGATAGAATCTCTTAACAAGTTTTTAAATATAAGATACAGTACTGTTATCAGGCACAATGTTGTACATCGATCTCTAGAATTTATTTGTCTCGTATAGCTGAAATTTTGTACATGTCAATTAGTAATTCTCCACTTCTTCCCCACCCCAGAAACTACCCCTGTATTTTCCCTTTCTATGAGTTTATCTTCCAAACCTCACATAAGTAGATTTATGCGGTATCTGTCCCTTTTTGACTGGCTTATTTCGCTTAGCATAATGTCCTCCAAGTTCATCCATGCTGTCACAAATGAAAGATTTCCTTCTTTTTTATGTTTCAGTAATATTCCATTATATGTCTATATCCCCCTTTTTTTATCCATTCATCCATTGATGGGCATTTAATGTGTTTCTATATCCTGGCTACTGTGAATAATATGCAATGCATATTGAAATGTTAATATCTTTTTGAAATCCAACTTCAGTTCTTTTGAATAAATACCCAGGGGGGGAACTGCTGCATCCTACTACCTACTATTCATTTTATAACTTCCAAAATTGTAGCTATCATTACACTCCTATTCTCTTTGTACTTTTGTATTTAAACCCTAAAAGTCTGTTTACTGTCATTGTAGTGTGGTTTGAAGAAGCAGCAGATCTTTTTTTGTTCTGTCCACTATCTTAATCAATAACAATTGTTTTCAGTGCAAATCTCAGGATTCCTTCTTCATTACCAAAAGAGATGTTTGAGTCCTCTTGATTTAACTATGTTTAGGAACACATTAGCTACCAATATATACACGAATTTGCTTTTAAAGTGATGTCATCAGTAGGATTGCAATGTCACCAAATCCAACAGAAACAAATTTTGTAAGCTGTGAATGTGAATGTTTGGACATGGAAGCTGAGACATGCGTTTTATATTTATTACCGTCACTTAAAGAAATAGTCTCATAAAATAGGAAAGATGAAAATATAAATCTCCTCAAGAGTTATTGTTAATTCCTTGATCTGATTTTGACAGTTTTAACAGAGGGCTATGTGAGTTTGGGCATAAGAAGATTATTCTCGGATTCATTATATAAAGTTCATGCCACATTAATCTATAATCCAGTCCATAAAATAATTTATAAGAGAAATATTTGAAAGTTTTCTGGGACTGGATAATATCTGAAAGACCGTTTTTCCTCTCTTCTGATGGGTCATTATATAACTCTTATCTCCTTCACAAGTTCCAACTTTCTGACTTAATAAAGCATGTGCATTTTTAAATAAAGTCTTAAAAATAACACAATGTACAACATCCCAGTTGGGATTCCTTCTCTGAATTCTAAAAATAAGTTTAAAGTAACCTGATTTTATATAAAATCTTAGTCCCTTGACTTCTTACCAGTAACACTCATTCTCTCCTCTCAAATACAATTTGAACTTAGGCATAAGGTATTTATTCAGAAGTGACATAATGCACAGAAGTTTTTATTTTCCATCCTGGGACATTTTTAGTGAATTATGATAGTTGAGGAAAGCTAAACATACATTAACAGTGTCCATCAGTTTTGTGAGATTATTGTCAGAACCATTTCTATTACTCTAAAATCAGCTTAGATACAGTTTTTTAAAAATATTTTATTCATTTATTTGTCAGAGAGGCAGCAAGCACAAGCAAGAGGAGCGGCAGGCAGAGGGAGAAGCAAGTTCCTTGTTGAGCAGGGAGCCTGATTGCAGGATTAGATCCCAAAACCCTGGGATCATGGCCTGAGCTGAAGACAGACACTTAGCTGACTGAGCTACCCAGGTACCCCTCATCTTGGATACTTCTATGAGAAGTTATTTCCTTCATTTCCTTTAGGGAACTCTCTGGAATACATTTTATATTCCAAAGTCCTTTTTGAATTTCTTTTTTTTCAGAGAGAGAATGAGCATGGGGGGGGGAGGAAGAGGCAGAGAGGGAGGGAGATAGAGAATCCTAAGCAGGTTCCACGCTGAGAGTGGAGCCCAATGTGGGGCTCCATCTCACGACCCTGAGATCATGACCTTAGCCAAAATCAAGAGTCGGATGTTTAGCCTACTAAGCCACCAAGGATCCCCTATTACAAAATACTTTAGCTTTTAGTCTTAAGGATGGCTTCTGTCACATGGACTTTTTATATGTAGTCGTGTGTGTGTGTGTGTGTGTGTGTAAAACAGGGATCCCTGATGTGTTTGTTTCTCATTTCGACAGTTAACATTATTGCACTCTGACAGTTGGGTCTGTGTTACCATCTGTCACTCGGGGGATGTGTCTGTCAATTAGCACTTCTACAGCGTTATCTGTCGACCCACAAAAGTTACCAGGAAAAGAACGTGAAAGCTACTGTCAAGAGGAAATTGAACTAGGTATCGAGTTCTTTGGAAGTACATTTATTTCACAGCATCTGTATGTCAAGTAGTGATGAATGCCCTTTCTAACTAGGTGAGAAAGTGGAATTTGTCTCTTTAAAGAAACTTCTATAAAGTAGGATATGTTCTTTCAGCAATACCAATCAATCTATAACATATTTTCAGATTTATTAATTTATTTATATACAATTTCAAAGTGTACTAAAAAAACTCATCATAATTTTTTAAACCCTATATTTAGGAAATATCTAATACCTTTATTTAGGAAATGATTTCACAAAAACAAATGATATTTCACTCATCCTACTCTAATATAACTCATAATATCTTGAGGTAAAACTATTAAGGGTGAATATCCTTTCCAAAAAAAATATTTCTTTATATAATGACCAGATGTTTTTCCAAGGCTCATTTTAGAAGATTATCCATAGATTCTGGTCAGCAACATCCTACTTGTGAAGGGCAAATTTCTAAAACAAATACACTGGAGTCACAGTTGTGAAGGTCTAAATGAAAAAGATTTCTCAATTACTTATTCTGCTTGTTCAAATGCATCCTGTAATTATACATTTTAGAATGTGAAAACAAAATTTCTTTAGTCCAAGAGTCTCAACAAGCTTTGTTATTTATATTTCCAACACTAAGCAGAATGAAAGCATTTATACACAACTCTGCATGTGTGTGATGTGTGTATGGTGTGTGCATATAAAAACAGACACATGTATCCTCACAGTTTCATGCTAAAGGGACTCTGTTGTTCTCTTAAATTATTTAACCTGTTTTTATAATTTTCTATGTTTTCCAACCTACTGTACTGAAGAGGAGTATAAATTATTATGTGTATGTGTACACACACACACATATTCAGACACAAACTTTTATGCATGCATATGTGTGAATCTAGGTATATGTACATAAATGCATACATGTATTCATCTACAGTTGAGTAGGTTAGAAAAAATAGAAAATTATAAAAATAGATGAAATTGCTTTAAAAGTATAACAGAGCCTATTTAGCATGAGAACTGTATGTACACTTGTTAATATACAGTGGTTTGGGAATCAAACAATGGCTCAGATCTACCACACTGGCAGTGCAATAGCAGACTTTTTTATATCTCTCAGCTTTAGGTCCCTAATCTATAAAACGAGAATGGGAATATTCTCATTTGTATTCAGTAAAGTAATAAATTGAATGTGCCTAGCCAGAAAATGGTACATGGCAAGAACCCAGTAGATGTTAGCTAAAAATTGATAAAATTGCTTTACACATCTTAGGTACCTCTGAAGGTGTAATTATATTGTCAGTAAAACCAAAATTCATAATAATAACATTGAGTCATCTGAGTTATACATATCCTTAGATTTTATAATTAGAGAAGAAAAGGTATTCCATTCTCATCTTGTTAGATAATGAAATTAAACCCCTAAAATCCTTGATGAAGAAAAATGTAATTTTTCCATTTCTTATGTTAATTGAGTTACAGAAAAGCATGATGAATTCTTTAGAATGCTTCCTATCTACTTAATATTTCTGTTGCTGTTCTCTAGCTTCTGAGTTATTTCAGTTATTGACATCAGCCCTTCAAATCACTAGGATGGTGTGTTTTCGCATATCTCTGGAAAAAACTAACTGCATGCTACAGATTGATCATCATCATTACATACCTGCAAAAACAGTGCTTGTGACCATGAAAGGCCATACTTATATTGGTGTTCAAGTGGTGTCTTTGGGGAATGTGAAATTTTTGATAAGCCCCAACTTGGAACCTTCCAAAATCTGACACCATTGCCACCAACTCAGATGTTTTTCCCATGAAAACCTGCTGAGATCCCTAAAGCTTTTTGCTAGTTATATTTGATATCCTTTGCTGAGAATGTTTCCTTCAAACATTTGGAAGTAGATTGGATTTCTTTAAGTTTTGTATTATAAAGGGCTCATTTATAGATAACTTCCAACCTTGTTCTCTGTGGGACTTCTTAACATGTATGCTCTATTTTTATTATCAAGGGAAATATTTATGCTTTTCAATGCAATGTCAAATACAGGAATATTTCAGTAATACACAGAAGAAGAATTGTTGCCACCTTCTGTGTCAGCTTGAGAGTCTCCCCAATATTATAAAACACAGCAAATTTAACTCAGAAGGTTTCTCTGTGATTTCTCCAATATACCACATCTCCACACTTTGTTTTTGCTCATTGGTAAAGCAATTTTATTTATTTATTTATTTTTAGAGAGAGCGAGGGAGAGAGGATGTGCCGGCACATGCGCTGTGGGTGGGAGGTGGGATGAGGGGCAGAGGGGTAGAGAATCTTCAGCCAACACTGTGCCCAGTGTGGAGCCCCACTTGGGGCTTGATCTCAAAACTGAGATCATGACCTGAGCTGAAATCAAGAAGTTTCACCACTGAGCCACCCAAGTGCCCCAATTAGTGCAACAATTAAAAAAAAAACAAACAAGCAAAACCCTGAGTTTGATGTCAAGTGAAAGTTTCTTAATATCCATTATGACATTTGGTAGAATAGGTATTCAATAATTGTTGGTTTTATCATACAGAATTGTATTTTATGCATAAGAACTATTTAGCTGCTATAATTTTTCTGCTTTTTATTTTCCCCCTTTTCTTTTTACTCTTAATCTCTCTCTGTGTGTGTCAGTATTTATATTGTGAGAGAATATTGTGAGAAGGAATACCTTTTCTTCTCTTATAAAATCTAAGGATATGTGTGACTCAGATGACTCAATGTTATTATTATGAATTTTGGTTTTACTGACAATATATAATTATTTGACCCTCACTCTCTGTCCGTTTTTTTTTTTTTTTAAGATTTTATTTATTAGACAGAAACACAGCCAGAGAGGGAACACAAGCAGGGGGAGTGAGAGAGGGAGAAGCAGGCTTCCTGCTGAGCAGGGAACCCGATGTGGGACTGATCCCAGGTCTCCGGGATCATGACCTGAGCCGAAGGCAGTTGCTTAACCAACTAAGCCACCACCCAGGTGCCCCCTGTCTGCTTTTCTTATTGTGTAAGTGAAAATTGCAAACCTGAATAGCCAAGAGTAGATGAAGTGAAGCATAATAAATACGAGCAAGAGAATGTTGGAGGGACATCAGCAATATGGCAAATTAGGTGATTACTGACTTCAGTTCTTATCACAGAAAAAGCAACTCACAAATATCCAGAGACAAGACAACTTTGCAAAGATGTTAGAAAGCCGATGAACCCCTCAGAGCACTACAATGGAGAAAGCCTACATTAAAAGGGTAAGAGGATTGTTTCACCTCCACTACATTGTCTCTCCCCCAAGCTGGTGAAGCACTGTACTGAGACCGTGGTGCCTGGGCCTATAGTTTCTCCAGTGGGGACATGAGAACGTAAAGTGAACATTCAAATTCCTCAGCATTCAGGGATGCTTCTTCAAAGGGATACACTTAGGTATTGTCTTATGGAATCCACCCAGGGAATCAGCTAGAGACCAAAAAGGGTGGAGGGCTCACAGCAAAGAGCATGTGGATCTTTGCAGACTGCATTCCTTTTGGTGATGAACCTGAGTAGAGATCCAAGCCAGTGGTTTTGCCCATCTGCAGAACAAAACTAGGGTCCCATCTGGCCTGGGAGCTTTGTTGGCAGTTCTGCCCAGTTTGGGTCCTCAGCCATTGAGTCATCCACTGATTGGATGATCTTTTGACCTTCTTAGGACAGAGAGCCAAGTCAGCTGTCCCACCCAACTGTTGAGCATAGCATCTGGCCCCACCTACTTGAAAGCCTGGATAATAATGCCAGGCAATCTTGGAGCCCAATCTATGTTACTGGTAGTTGAGCTGAGGCTGCAGTCCCACTCATCCCCGAACACAACTTGGAGCCTTGCCAAGCAGAAAGCCAGTGAACCCAACTGACCTTGAGCACAGCTTCTAACCCTGCCCAAATGTGGGGTACAGCTGATGGCCCCACCCAAGCAGGGTGCCAGGCCAGCAGCCTTACCCAACAGGGGAGCACAGATATCAGCCTGCCCAATAGCAAAGCATAACCTATAGCCATGCCTTAGGGAACAGCCTGTTGGCCCTCCTGATCACAGCAGGGCCTAAGACTGTATAACTGCAACACCCTATAACCTAAAAGAAATGGATAAATTCCTAGAAATATACAACCTACTTAGACTAAGTCATGAAGAACTAGAAATGTGAACAGACCACTAGCCTGCAAGATTTCATGAGTAATCAAAAATATCCCAACACAGAAAAGCCCAGGACCAGAGGGTTTCACTGGTGAATTCTACTGATCATTTAAATTAATAATTCATGCCAATCCTCGAATTAATCCAAAATATTAAAGAGAACACTTCCAAACATATTTTATGAGGCCAAAATTATCCTATGCCAAAGCCAGATAACAATACTACAAGAAAAGGAAATTATAAGCTTATATCCCTGGTGAATATGATGCAAAAATTCTCAAAATCCTAGCAAACCAAAGCCAAAATCACATTAAAAGGATCCTACACCATGATCATATGGGATGCTAAGATCATTCAACATATGCAAATAAGTCAGTACATGCGATATACTAACCTTAATAGAATGAAAAATAAAAATTATATGGTGATCTAAATAGATGCAGAAAAAGCATTTGACAAAATTCAATCTTTTCATAATAAAAAATCATTAACAAATTAGGCATGGACATGATGTACCTTGACATAATAAAAACCATAGCAAAAATCTTATAGCTAACATCATATTTAACAGTGAAAGATTGAGCGCATTTTTTCTAAGACCAGGAACAAGACAAGGATGCACACTCATGCTACTCCTATTCAACATAGTACTTGGCAATTTTAGCCAGAAAAATTAGGAAAGATAAAGAAAGCATAGAAGTCAGAAAGGAAGAAGTAAAATTGCAAGCAGAAATGCAAGCAGAAATGAACTGTCTAAAAAAGAAAACAATCCCAAGGCCTTACCATTTTTTATACTGAGCCACCAAGCAACTCAGTCAGTGTTTACTGGAAATAAGCTGTCACGTGATATTCATGCTGTATTCACCTTGACTATTATTTAACTACATAAACACTTACAGAAACTAGTCAGTATCAGGGTATAGAAGAGACTTGCAGTTTGTCACATTCATCAAAATTGTGTGGGAATTTTCAGAGCCTCTGCTGGACTGCTTCACTAAACAATTTGTTTCTGTTTGCCTGGTTATATTTTTCTTTTAATCTCAGATGCACAGAATTCAGGAAAACATATGTTCACTTTAGATCCAGTATTTTAGCTGAACTCTCATACTATATTCATAGGCTTTGGTTGATTATATTGGATTTTTTACTTAAGTAATAATTTTATTTCAAATAATGATAATTTTCATCTAAACATTGAACAATAATTTTTATTAAATTCATCATAATCATTAAAATATTTATGGTGATAACAGACATGATTGTCCTATTCCTGACTGTTATTGAGAAAATTCTTCATAGATCTCTCTCATTTCTGCATGTCATAAAAAATGAGACACTAACTTCCTTTGTTCTATACTCTTAATTTCAAGCATGTGTATATAGGGAATAGCCTTAGAAGGTAGAGACAGTGTCTTCAACTGAAACAAAGAGCAGTCATTCAGGGCACCTGGATGGCTCAGTCGTTAAGGGTCTGCCTTTGGCTCAAGTCATGGTCCTGGAGTTTGGGTATTGAGCCCCACATTGGGCTCCCTGCTCAGTGGAAAGCCTGCTTCTCCCTCTCTCACTCCCCTGCTTGTATTCCCTCTCTAGCTGTGTTTCTCTTCGTCAAATACATAAATAAAATCTTAAAAAAAAAAAAAGAGCAGCTATTCTTATTGTCCAGTGTAATATAACCATGTTTCAATGTGGAGCAAAATGTAAACATGCTTACTACCCATCATAATAGGTCCTACTTTCCTAAGCTCAGGGTTCTTCTGAATGTTAACCAGTCACATGTACAAGTATCCATTGGTCTTGGGGCAAGTTGAACGGACACAAATAAGCAGATGCTTATGTTATTACTGTATTATGACAAAAATGAAAACCTTTCTCTTTGTTTCAGAAATTATGTGCTCTATCAACAGTCATGAAATAGTGGCAGGTTAATTCGTAAGCTCTCCCCTAGAGCAAAATCTCATACCATTCATACTTAAAATTTTGCCATTCAGAATGGGATTCTTTGAGAGATGCAACTTTATGGAAGAGGAAGGACAAGATTTCTTTGTGTAGATTCAATGATATAAAAAGATTCCCAGACACCCAGTAGTGTATGCTCTAACCCAAGTACTGGTATTGGTGGTGGGGGTAACAAGGGTTCCTCATTGTACTACCTATTAATGACTATTTAAAGGCTGAACAGGGCACCTGGGTAGCTCAGTTGGTTAAGCAACTGCCTTCAGCTTGGGTCATGATCCTGGAGACCGAGGATCAAGTCCCACATTGGGCTCCCTGCTCAGCAGGAAGCTTGCTTCTCCCTCTCTCACTCCCCTTGCTTGTGTTCCCTCTCTGGCTGTGTTTCTCTCTATCAAATAAATAAAATCTTAAAAAAAAAATAAAAAAATAAAAAAATAAAGGCTGAACAACCAGAGTAGAATTGACACAAGCTGCTCTGATAGTTCTGTGGCTGTTGCTTATTCTCCTTTAAACAGACAAAGGAAGAGCTATTGTCTTCACAACAGGACAATACATTTTTTTAAGATTTTATTTGAGAGAGAGCAAACGAGCAGCAAGGAACGGCAGAGGCAGAGGGAGAGGGAGAAGCAAACTCCTGGCCAAGCAGGGAGCCCAAAACAGGGCTAATCCCAGGACCTTGAGATCGTGACCTGAGCCGAAGGCAGATGTTTAATCGTCTGAGCCAACCAGGCGCCCTAGGACAACACATTTTCTATCCCCGCTGGAGAGGCAATTCACTTGTGTATGTGGAACCAATGAGAAAAATATCTGTCAACACCCCAAATCAATCCTATAGCCATTGCCCAGTAATTTTATCAGGCAAATGAATGCCACCTGGATAATGACATGCCATGCTGGAGGCACTGTCAGCTTGTGACCCTGCATTGGCGTTAAGTCACTTGGGAAGGACAAAAATTGTAAGAGCACTTTTTCCAGGGGACCACATGCACTTTAGGAACTGTACCTCTTGGGTGAAGGTCAAATGTTAATTTGTAATGTGCCATCCTGCCAAAAACACAATGACTTCTATTATGAAAGTGTCATAGAAGACATTCAAGTATACAAGGGAATTCCACTAAAGACCATGTAGTCCTCAGATGTCAGCAGAAATATCTCCAAAATAAAGATACCCTTGTTTGCTCAGGGGAGCTTACCAGAGCAATGAAATATTAGCCCCAAAGAAGAATGAAACCTTGCCATTTTCAATAGTTTGGATGGATCTAGATTGTATAACGCTTTGGTGAAATAAGTCCGAGAAGCCAAATACCATCTGATTTTCAATCATGTGTGGACTTTAAGAAAAAAAAAATAAATGAAAAACAGATACTGAAAAAAAACAGATTCTTAACTATAGAGAACAAACGGATGGCTACCAGAGGGGAGGTGAATGGGGGATGGGTGAAATAGATGAGGGGGATTAAGAGTACACTTACCATGATGAGCATTGAGTAACATATAGTATTGTTGAATCACTATCTTATAAACCTTAAACTAATATAACATGGTATTTTTTGTATTGGAATTAAAATAAAAAGTAATAATAAGTATAAATAAAAGATATATAGGTAGATAATTTTTTTAAAGACTCATTATCCCCATAATGGGATGATCCAGGGAGAAAAGTTGAAATGATCAATGAAACCACTTCAGTTATACACAGCATTTAGGTCAGTCTCTGCTTTACTGATCAAGGTTGCTATGGATGATAAAGTTGTCCTAGACTTCCACATCTTGGAAAAGGCATTGTTTGTGCAATAGCTAATGCAATCAGTGGATTGGGCCAAGTGGAAAGACCAATTTAAAAAGGTAAGGAGGAATACCTTGATGGTTTTCTTCAGTTGCTTTGGGTCCAGAACCTGAGGATATGTTTGAATTCAATACTGCAGGTTAGTATGTTCTTGCTGCTTGGAGTCCTGTTAATAGTAGCCTTAATTAAATGCTATATGAAACAAACTGAATAGATTTGATACCAGTCTCTGTTAGATTAATCAGAGTAGCCACTAAGGTGGAGTATTTATGGGAAAATTAACCTGAGGCCAAGATGGTTTGTGACTGAGGGGTACATATTGTTGGAAGGCAATTCTTCATGGATCACTCACATGTCTGCTTGTATTATGAAAGGAATCATGACTGTCTTTGGTCATGATTATTGTTAGAGAATGTTTGTAATGTAAATAGCTTTGAAAGTTAGAAGGATGATTCTCTAATTGGGAAAAGGTGACTGTGCTTATACAGAACCTTGGAATGTAGAGAGAGTGTTTTTTTCCCCAAAGACTCCATCTGAGGCCATTTAGTTGCTTCTGAGGAACTTGGGGATGAAGGGGACTGACACAATATGTTGATGCTCAGAGTGCTTGCTGTACTGTGACTAATACAGTCTTTTGTCTTGGATCTAAGAGTTCCATTTCTTTCATCAGCTTTAATGAAACTTGAAGGCTAAATTGTAGGTTTCTGTACTAATCTATATTAGACGAAATATTTTTCTGTTATAAATATTTTGTGAGATACCTTTTTCAAATTGAATAATTTTATT
Organism: Spilogale gracilis; assembly: GCA_004023965.1. Lineage (NCBI taxonomy): Eukaryota > Metazoa > Chordata > Mammalia > Carnivora > Mephitidae > Spilogale > Spilogale gracilis. The sequence continues at coordinate 11,311 of PITA01025597.1, forward strand.
TCTATTTTTAGTTGAATGAAACAGAATTCATCAAGTGCTTTTTCTACATTCCTTGACAATTTTCTAAGCTCACTGGTGAAGTGATTTTCATAAACACATTGCTAATATTAAATCACTCTTCCCTTCCCAGGAAAAACCCTGTTTGCAGTATGTTACTTCATGTAACTTCATTGATTTCATTTGATTTCATTTAGTTAATATTATTTAGGAACTATGCTTCTATTTTCTAATGCAAAATTTGAATTATCCATTCAGTTTTGGCTCCCCATTTGAGAAAGGATAGCTCTTCTGCTGGGAAATGCCTGTGGAACTTGACTGTCCTTTCAAAATTGTAAACCAAATGTGATATTCCATTCTTGGGGGAACTACAGAAAGAAGTACCAATATGAATGACTTGAAAGGTACAGAAATGGAACTCTTAACATTTCTTTATTTCTCTCACTTGATTAACTTTTGTATGTGTGAAGATTATATAATTTAACCTTGCATTTACTGTTAAAGATATTACCTTGTATTGGGGGGAAAAATCACTTCCAGGAATTTGGCTATTTTTCTTGGTAAATATTTTCCTTCTATATCTCTTGTATTTGTCAGTGTTCACCAAAGAAACAGAATCTAGAATAGAATAGAATAGAATAGAACAGAAATATAACCATTTAGATAGATAACCATTATAAGGAATTAGCTCAATTGATTATAGAGGCTGAGAAGTCGCATGACCTGCAGTTGGATACCTGTAGACTCAGGAAAACTAGTGATGTAGGTCCAATCTGGTTACAAGGACCTAAGAACCAGGAAAACTGATGGTGTAAGTTCCAGTTTCAGGGCAGGAGACTGATTTTGCTTCTCAAGCAGCCAGAGAGTGAGTGAATTCTTCCCACCTCCATCTTTTTATTTTATTCAGGTCTCAAAAGATTGAATATGTAATGCAGTCTCTTGCACTCCCTCTACCCATTCAAATGCTAATCTCATCAACAAACATCTTCATATACAACACAGGAATAATATTTAATCAAATATCTGGGCACCCTATATTTCAGTCAAGTAGACATATTAAAGATAATTATCACACCTGTAGACAAGAAAAACCAGACTGGATTTTATTTCATATGTATCTTCCTAGTCTTATCTTGAAGATATTTCAATTATCTTGGTTTTTGTCAGATTTTAGTCAACAAGGGTGTTTATTATCTCAATATCCCACAGAATGTTATGGTGTTTCTCAGAAAACAGTGCTTACTACACCTCGTAAGCAGAAAGTAGAAGCTATCCTAGAAGCCTTAATAAGTCATATGAATGATAGATCTTGGGTGCAAAACCTCAGTAAAAACTCATGGACCAGCTTCTTTGGTGAAGTTACCAGAGAGACAGTAGTCAGTCTGCAAGATGAACTTTGCCCTGACCCTCAGCAAGAAAAATGCCAATGTCTGGTGGAAATTTGTATTTTTTAAAGAAACACATACATATTTGAATTTTTTTTCTGAGTCACTTACCAAGTAGCCAATAAAACTTGCAGTTTTAAGAGTCCAAGTTTAGACCTCAGTGCAAGCTTCGATCTGTTTGGATGTCCAATGTGGATCTAAATGGGTTTCAAGTGTTTATGGCAGTGGTTGGAAAATTACAACCTGATGGCTAAAACTAGATCATCACTTGTGTTTGTACATAGTTTCATTGGAAGACACTTGATTCCCTATTTTCTAGGTGTTGTTTTGCATTACAGCAGTAGAGTTGAATAGTTGTGACAGAAACCACATAGTTTTCTTACTCTAAAACATTTATTATTTGGCCTTTTACATAAAATGTTTGTGTATCTCTGGTTTATGACCTTGAGGGCTTTGGAGAAAATTCATTTAAACATTTATAAATAACTCTTCTCCTTTGCTGGTGGTCCTTGATAAAGAACGGATGGCCTCACCTTGCCACACCAAGTGTAACCCGAGTTGCCCGTCATAAATTAGGCATTTTCTGATTTCACTTAGCGATGATGTTAGGTATAGAGAAGCTCTATATTATCAAGTGATAGTGGAAGATTTAAGTGTCACAAGCAGGCCAAATTTCCACATCACCTATCTTTGTTGCTTGTATTTGTCGTTTCATTAACACCTGTGTCTTGTAAATGTAACCATAGTAGTCTTAGAAGCACAATGATCATAAGTTTTTGACTTTTGCTCCACCAGCCCTAAGGATGGAGTACCTTCCAGCTATTCTTAGTTTCTGGGCTAAAAATTATTATTCTCCTTTTGTTTCTCCAGCATTTCAATACTTTAGTCCAGACTAGTTTCTATTTTCCTGCCTAAACATTAATATAACCTTATGCAGTGAAACTTTTCTGTATGATATCATAATGTGGAGCCATGTCCTTATATATTTGTTAAAATTCATATGGTGGGTTTTTAAGAAACCCATATCACTTTGGATGATAATGATGTGTCAATGCAAATACATCAATTGTAACAAATGTACTGCTTTGATGGGGGATATTAATGGGGGGGTTGGAGACATATGGGAAATCTGTACTTGCCACTTAGTTTTTTGCTGTGAACCTAAAACTGCTCTAAAAAAAAAAAAGACTATTTTCTTAAAAAGTCTTATCTGATTGTGCTAATAATGATATATTTGTCATTAAAAATTCTTTAAATAAAAATCCCCCCCTTTTTTTTTACATTATCTAGAACAACTTTCAAAGTTAGGAAATATTTTTTCCCTGCAAGTTTAGTAGAAATGGCTTTTCAAACTATTTGACTCCTATTATCATTTGGAATTACTCATAGCTCCAGGTATGAATCTAGTCAGCTAAGGTTGTTGAATTTATTCATTCAAAAATATTATCTTAATTTTTAAAAACTATCTGTAGTTATGTCTCTGCTTTTCCTTCTTTATTTGGATTAGCTTAAATATTTTTTCATCCATTTTGTCTTATGTTTAACCATGTTATTAGTCTTTGTCCATAGTTTAGATTTTTGTTCACAATTATGTGGGATTTTAAGCTACCTTTTATTATGAATTTCTAATTTTATTGTGTTGAAGTCAAAGAATAACATTTCCGTAGAGTCTTTGGATTCCGGCCTATTTAATGTTCATTTTTATGAATGAGGGATCCATGGATGCTGTATCACAGTTCATCCAGAAAAACAGAATGAGCAGGAGATCTATATATAATAAAAAAAAAGTTAGTGTAAGAAGGTGAATTGTGTGATCATGGGGCAGGCTATCAGGAAAGGTAGTCTGGAACACTAAAGCAAAAGCTAAAGCTCTTGCCCATAAGTAGAATTTCTTCAGAGACTCCTCAGGTTGCTTTTAACTAATTGCACTAGACCCACCCAGATTATCTAGAAAATGTGCCTTACAAAAACAGACACATAGACCAATGGAACAGAGTAGAGAGTCCAGATATGGACCCACAAATCTATGGTCAAATCATCTTTGACAAAGCAGGAAAAAATATCCAGTGGAAAAAAGACAGTCTCTTCAATAAATGGTGCTGGGAAAATTGGACAGCTACGTATAGAAGAATGAAACTAGACCATTCTCTTACACCATATACAAAGATAAAATGGATGAAAGACCTCAACGTGAGACAGAAATCTATCAAAATCCTAGAGAAGAACATAGGCAGTAACCTCTTTAACATCGGCCACAGCAACTTCTTTCAAGACACGTCTCCAAAGGCAAAGGAAACAAAAGCAAAAATGAAGTTTTAGGACTTCATCAAAATAAAAAGCTTCTGCACAGAAAGGAAACAGTCAACAAAACAAAAAAAGTAACCCACCGAATGGGAGAAGATATTCAGAAATGACACTACAGACAAAGGGCTGATATCCAAGATCTATAAAGAACTACTCAAACTCAACAACCAAAAAAAAAGATGAGCACATCAAAAAATGGATAGGAGGCATGAACAGACACTTCTCCATAGAAGACATACAAGTGGCTAACAGACACATGAAAAAACGTTCGTTATAATTAGCTATCAGGGAAATTCAAACCAAAACCACATTGAGATACCACCTTACACCAGGCAGAATGGCCAAAATTAACAGGACAGGAAATAACAAGTGTTGGAGAGGCTGTGGAGAAAGGGGAACCCTCTTCCACTATTGGTGGGAATGTAAGTTGGTGTAGCTGCTTTGGAAAACTGTGGAGATTTCTTAAAAAAATTTAAAAATAGAGCTACTAGGTATCAATTGCACTGCTAGGTATTTACCCCAAAGATACAGATGTAGTGAAAAGAAGGGCCATATGTACCCCAATGTTAATAGCAGCAATGGCCACAATCGCCAAACTGTGGAAAGAGCAAAGGTGCCCTTCAACAGACAAATGGATAAAGATGATGTGGTACATATATACAATCAGAAAGGATTGCCTCCATCAGAAAGTATGAATACTCAACTTTTGTAGCAACATAGACCAGATTGGAGGAGATTATGCTGAATGAAATAAGCCAAGCAAAGAAAGTTAAATATCATATGGTTTCACTTACTTGTGGAGTAACATGCAGGACAGTAGAAGAAGGAAAGGAAATGTGAATTGGGGTAAATCAGGGAGGGAGATAAAACATGAGAGACTTTGGACTCAGAAACAAACTGAGCATTTTGGAAAGTGGGGAATGGGTTATCCTGGTGGTGGGTATTGAGGGTATATATTACATGGAGCACTGGGTATGGGATGTAAACAATGAATCTTGGAACACTGAAAAAATAAAGTAAAATTTTTTTTCCTAAAAAAAAAAAAAAGGAAAATGTACTTTAAATTTAACTGATATACATTTTAATTACATCAAAATATTTCCTCAGAATACCAAGAATAGTGTTTTATTTAATAACTGGAAACTGTAGGTCATTTTGAGGTAAACGTACAAAATGATCATATTCATATGCTAAAAAAATGTGCATTCTAGATTATTTGGCTACAAACATTATTCCATTTCTCTGTATTTATGCCAAAAGCTGATAGCTACCAATCTGTCTTGAGGCATTATTTAAGTACAGGTGTGTTATTTTTTGTCAATTAGAATATCTCCCCTAAAGTGTTTAATACCATGCTCAGATTTATCAGTTATAAATATTACCATTGTAGGTATTTTGGTATTTGCCTAGGATGTTATATTCTGTTCCTGTATCATCAACTGAAGAAATGAAAAAAAAAAAACTGAAAAAAACAAAACCCTAATATTCTCTTTGTGGTTGTCTTCAGTGCTCCTATCATAGTGATGTGCTTCTGAGTTTTGTTTTATGTAAGAATCTCTGGATTTTATGTCATGGTCAGCGTAATGTCTGCAAGCATGCACATTTTTCAGAGCATGCATCACTGAAAAGAACCCTCCTTGAGGTCCATGAGTTTCTGGTATGTCAAATAAGGACTCAACCCTACAACGTTAATTGCAGGCTCTCTGTAGGGCATCTCACTTTACAGATACCCTAAAAACTGCTCTTTGCAAAACATTGTCTCATTCTGATATAATTATATTGTTTAAAAGGTGAAGTAAAGAACTGGCAAAATGATGCCAGGTAGCCTGTCTATACTGATTGTTTTTGGATCCTCCCCATACCAAGCAGATTCATTATAGTCATAATACTGCCCCACTGCCTTTAGCTGATGTTAGTATTTCTGAAAAGCAAAGAAGCAAATACTGATCCATGCAGGCAATGTAGAGAAAAGGGCACAATTCAAAGGCTCTATAGATATGTCAAAATATTACACACTGAAGTGACAAGATTGATTTTAAAAAGTGGCTTTTTATTAATATATATCCTTGTTTGATGGTGGCATATTGAGAACTTGTTGAAGGAAACAGTAAATGAATCAAACAGAAGCTTTAAATTCTAGATTTTCTTTAAAGAGAAATTCACCTGTTTTCTTAGAAATAATAATTAAATTCCTTTTTTTCTCTATATATCTATATATTATTTATGTCTTTGACAGAGAGAGAGATCACAAGTAGGCAGAGAGGCAGGCAGAGAGAGAGGAGGAAGCAGGCTCCCTGCCCAGCAGAGAGCCCAATGCGGGCCTCCATTCCAGGACCCTGAGATCATGACCTGAACTGAAGGCGAGGCTTAACCCACTGAGCCACCTAGGTGCCCAATTAAATTCACTTTAATGTGCTTGTACTGGTTTGCTATTCATGGCTATAGGCTCAGAGAATAACTTTGCAGCCAAACATGTATGGAGTTGATCATCCTCCCTAGACCTACACTGACACACTCTTACCTTCCCTCCACCCCACCACAGTCTTCTTACCTCTGCTTCTTGGATCCTCATTATAGTTGTGGCCCATTCTCAAACTTCTTAACTCTAGTACTTGACTCTGTTTGTCATGGGCAAGGACAAATTTAAACCACCCTCTGAAAATTTAAAAATGGCTGTTAAAATTGAACATTGGTAAGATAACCTATATAGCAGCTAAATCAAAATAATTTATGTGAATGTGAGAATGCCTGGGATCAAAACTATAGAGGTGTTGATGCGACTTTCGGCAGTCTTCTCAATTACCGTGATATGGCAGCATGTAACTCTTCATAGTCATAATCCTGTGAATCACAGAAAGTGGAATACAGTTCATTATATACAAGCTTATGGGTTGGTAAAAGAGGAGACCATATTGTACATGCAACATTGCTGTTAATATTATTATAAAAATATTAATGCTAACATTTTAGTGATTGCATTCAATTTGAGTATACAGTTTCTTACAGATATCTATAGGTACTCATGATTACATGGATATTTTATAGTGGCAGTAAATTCACTCACAAAGTAAATTAGTAACAACATATGCATTTACCTGTGGTATACAAATTTGACAAAAATGGATCTATTGTTGAAACTATTTTTACTGCAGGAAATAGACCTAATCTTTAATATGAGTCTATGAATATAGGAAGACATGGTATTTACTTAACAGTTTTCAAGGAAATTATTCATAAATTTTAATGAGCATTAAATTTTAATAACTATCTAGTTGTATTAAATTTTAATTACATAAGTAATAGATGAATATGTTCTGCTTTATAACACATGCATATTGTTAATAAAATTAAAATTACTCCCTAATCATCATTCTGTACTCTAGTATCCCTAATCATCATTCTGTACTCCAGAGATGATCATATTTTCTGGCATCATTCTTGACTGATTTTTGAACTTCTATATATAGTTGAAAACTTTGAAAAAATTAATAGACAATATATTTTATATAACTTTCTGTATTTTTTCAGATAAATGATATCTTACTTTAATACTGGTTAGGAGCTCACTTGTTTTTAACCAACTGTTTTTTCCTTAAGAATATCCATATTAAAACATGCAGATCAAACATTCCTTTATACATACTTTGTGTGGAACTATAGAAACACACCATATTTAATTTAGACATTGACTTTTGTGGACATTTAGATTTTAATTTTTGTTTTTATGTACTAAATGATGCAACTAATATCTGGGATGTCTTGTGTATACTTGGAAGTTTCTCAAAATTAGACACGAGGTAGAAGTTCTGGGACATAGAAATATTCTTAGTTTTAAGTGACAGTACTAAGCCACTGTGATATGATATGTAATTAAAAAAAATGTTTATTTGGTCCTTCTCCCTTTTTTTTGGTACACAGCTCCCAAAACCCTTGTAATTTCATAAGCAGTACGAGGAGTCATGGGAGTATCTTTTGTTATAATATTTGGGTTTTTTTTCTTCAAATCACTGCAGTTCCTGAACTCCTTCCAGAGTGACAAACGTAAAAGTGTCTTAACTTATTCAGAACAAGCTTCTTTTAATCACACTGGAGTTTAGGTTAGTAAGGTGACTTTGGAAAACCCCTAAGAATGGAGCCCTTTTGCCAGGGGAACCACCCTCATGATTCAGGGTTAGAACTTTGAGCCCTACCTTTTTATTCCTAGGGAGAGGATAGGAGCTGGAGGTTGAGGTAATCACTTATGACCAGTAATTTAATCAATCATGTCCAAGTAATGAAGCCTCCATAAAAAAAATTCTAATTGAAGAGGTTTGGAGAGTTTCTAGGTTGGTGAGCATGTGGAGGTCCTGGGAGAATGGTACACTCAGGGAGGGTATGGAAACTCTGTGTCCCTTCCTCCATACCAAGCCTTGTGCAGCTCCTCAGGCTGCGCCTGAGTTACAATCTTTGTAGTAAACCAGTGATCTGCTAAGTAAACTGTTTTCCTGGCTTCTGTGAATGATTCCAACAAATCATTGGATCTCATGAGGGGGGTCATGGGAAATCCAGATGCACAGATGGTCAGTCACAAGTCACATGATAACCAGGACTTGCAACTGGCATTGGAAGTGAGGGCCATCTTATAATACCGAGCTCGTAACTTATGATATCTGACATTCTCTCCAAGTTAGATAGCATCAGAATTGAGTTAAATTGCACGACACCCAACTGGTGTCACAGAATTGCTTGGTGTGAGAAACCCATACATTTGGAGTATTCACTGGGTAGAGGAAAAAAACATTTTTGGTCCGAGTAAAATCTCGGACTACTACCGCTACATTGATGTTTATATTCATACTCTCAAAAACGATGCATTAAAATACCTTTTCCATATAATGTTGCCAAATCATGTTTTTAATTGCCTATATTTTATATACGTGATTAAGAAAATTTTTAAACAATCACTTTATCATTTTTTTAACACTAAGAAATTTAATTTAATTTAATTAAGGATCTTCTATGATGCTGTGCTGGTGAAAGGTAACAATTTTCTTAATAAATAGGGCATCTCTTCTAAAAAGCTCAGTCGTAAGTTTAGATTTCTCTTTTTAATGCCCCTGAAGAGTGGCATGTCTTTTTGGATTCATGAAATTACTTATTAGGCTGTGGAGTTAGCTAGTTATGATGGTAGCGATGCCTCTCTTTTTCCATACATGAATCCAAGAGAGATACTATCACTGGTAAAAAGGGAAAAACAAACAAGATGAAAGGAGACTGATGTTTGGTTTTAAAAACTATTGAAAAGAATATCAGCATAGTATACTAGAGTGTCACCATTAGCATGGTATTTATGTTCCATAAGAACTCAGTTATGAGTCTCAAAATGTCATCAAAATTAACACTACTTCTTTTATTTTTAATTTTTTTTTTAGATTGTGAGTGTCAAAGGAAGTATATATTTCATTTCTTGTAATAGACCTTCATATAGAGAATCTATCTGCACTGGAGAGTTTAAATAAAATCCCATCAGGCTTTCTTTATTTTAGAGAAAACATTACTACATTTATTTGGCAGAAGGGGGCTTTGGTGAGAACCTTTTTTTCAACAAAGCAAGTTAATGGAATGCCATTGAAAAGTGTTCTGATTTAACTACATAATGGTACATTTGGGAGTCCTTAGAAATGGACTCCTTTGTTTATACTAGGCATAAAAACATTTTAAATCCAAGACCTGCTTTGGGGATTCACACATATTCTGTCTTACTGAGGCTAATAAAAGCATTTTGCTTCATTCTTTCATTTTAATTAGGTGTTTTCTTCCTTTCCTGGGGTTCTCTTGCTCTAGGGATTTCATTACTTTGTAATATTGGCTACAATTGACATTTTATTTGGTGTTTCAGAGACAATAAGAAAAAAGTAGGGAGTTCATTTGTAATTTGGAAAAATAATGAGCAGGCTATCATCATCTACCAGTAGAGAAGAGCATGCCCCCAGCCATAGGCATACACAGTTAGCTGTCAGACCCATTACTCTTCTCCCCGTTGATCATGGTTCCTTTTCAGAATCCCCAGGTGATCAATACAGTATGTTAAGAAACAGTTCACAGAATGTCCATTGAAGAGTGATAGATGCATTCAGTACTAGGGCTTTCACTATTAAAAAAAAGAAAAAAGATTAAAATAATTCCAAAAGTTGGGAAATATCCTCCCAGAGTTGATTTTTAGAGTCTCTTTACTTGATTTTAAGCAATTAGAATCTTATTAGGAGACAATTTCTTGTTAAAGTCACTCTTATCAAAAGTAAAGTTCCCTGAGGATTATTTTTCCCCTTGAGAACAGCTATTAAATCAACAACACCTGTATGCTAAATAAATATGTATGCTACAAATATTAAGGAAAACATATTTTAAAAGCATAGCAACATCTTAATAGAAAATGAAATGCTTATTAAAACAATCTGACTTTCAAGAGTCATAAATCCTATAACTTTGTAGTTGGTAGTTCAAAATATCCCCATAGGAAACAAAGGATCTGAAAAATTTACAATATAAAAACGTTGGAAAATAGCAGGGACTGTTGTTACAAGAAGGTAATAGAACTAGAGAATCAAAATACACACCAGTCATAATAGTTTATCAATAATGGACTAGGAGTGAAGCAAAGTGTATGTGTATGTGTGTGTGTCTGTGTCTGTGTGACAGAGAATAAACAGAAAATACCAGCCAGAGACATAATCCAGATGACATTTCAAATGTCCAACTAAATTAAAAAAAGGAAAATTAACATCATGCATGCTGACTATAGAAATGCAAATTAAAATCATAATGACATGCCTCCACATAACCACAAGAATAGCCATAAACAAAAAGACAGGAATGAGTTGGGGAAGACATAGAGAAACTGGAACTCTTCTACACTTAATGACTGGAATGTAAAATGGTACCCAATTTAGAAAATGGTTTCACAGTGCTTTAAAAAGTTAAACAAAAATTTACTTTGTGACATAATAATTCCACTTCTGAGTATCTATCCAGGAAAATATAAACATATGTCCACAAAAGACAAATGTAAATAATCATACCAGAATTATTTACAACATCCCCAAAGTGACAACAATGCAAATATTCATCATCTGTTTATTGGATAATCAACTGTAAAATACCCATACAATGGAATGCCATTCAGCAATATAAAAGGAATGAGGTACTAGTGCTTGATACAGTGTGGATGAATTAAAAAATATCATGGTAAGTAAAAGAAACCAAAGGCAAAAGACTACATATATTATGACTCATTTTATCCAAAATATCCAGAAAAGACAAATCTGTAAAGACAGAAAGCAAGTTAATGGATGCCTGGAGCTGAGGTAGAAGGAGGAATTGACTGTTAACAGGCAAGAGTTATGTATGCAGTAGCAGAAATGTACTAAAATAGGTTTGTGGTGATATTTCCAGAACTCTGTATATTTAATGGAAATCATTGAGTTGCACACTCAATGTAAAATAGGTGAATTCTGTGGTACATAAATTACATCTCAAAAATGCTATGGGAAATAAATAAAAGCACATTTTCAGCATATCCAAATAAGAAATGAGGAAGCCCAGACAGTAAGACTAAAGGCAAAAACTAGCAAACCACCCAGAAACCAAACCATGGGACAGATCGTATACTCTGTTGTCTTTTCCAACTTAAATATTATAACCTGGAGTTTGTTTTCCTGGTAATTAGAAAAATTCCACCAAGCAGACTAGCTGAATAGTGAATGCTGTCGATGAGGCTACAAAGATAGAATTTTGTGTTTGTGAGAACACCTCTACCCTGAAGGGTAGTATATATATTGATGAAACTTTTGAATCCTCACAGAAATGGTAAGCTAGGTATCTCAATATCATTGGAGGAGACTGCAAATCAAAAAGACTGCTTTGAGCAGTGGCTTGGAGATACCTTAAAGTTGGTTTTGTTGTCATAAGGAGTCAGATTCCATTTTTTGGTAATGAACCCCTGGCATCCCTAAACCTCAACCTTCCCTCTTTCCCCTTGTGCCCCACATTTCTGCCAGTAGATAAGAAAGCCTATGCTCCCTCCTTTAGTGAAAGTAATTCAAACTATGAAAACTCCTTCCCTCTCAGTGGGAACCCTCCCCTTGGCCTTTCTCTCTGGCCACAGTAAAAACCCAAGCCAGTCTCTTTTTGGTGCTCCCTCAAGCTACCGAGCTACCTGTTGATTTACATAAGTAATCAAGCTTTTCATACCTTCTAAGCACTCAAAAAGTATGTGGTGTCATCAGCCCTGATATGTGAACCAAACTTTGGGTGGGAGTCCAACTGTCTCTGAAGGTCACCATAAGACTTGTCTTTTGTCATCTAGGACTTGATGAAAACGTGAAAAAATGGGAAAAAGAGGAAATTTCCTAAATGTTTTACTTGGACTTTGATATTGTGTGTGGTAATTATAACTATTTTCTTACTATTTCTCCCCTTCATGCTTACTGAAATTGTTTGTTGTTCTAATTAGCAATACACCTAATTAAAAAAAATAAATACAAAAAGGAAACACACACACACACATCTCCATAGATTTTTTTTTTTTTAAGATTTTATTTATTTATTTGACAGAGAGAAACACAGCCAGAGAGGGAACACAAGCAGGGGGACTGAGAGAGGGAGAAGCAGGCTTCCTGCCGAGCCTGGGACCATGACCTGAGCCAAAAGCAGTCGCTTAACCAACTGAGCCACCCAGGCGCCCCTCCATAGATTTCTTATAATTAAGAGTCCTTTGACCAAGTTCTGACAAACGGGATGTAAGAAAAAAATACAAAGGATAAGTTTTTCTGGGAAAACTGCTCTTTTCCTAACTAAGGTAAAGGACATTTTTAAGCTGACATCTGTCATGTGTCCTATACCATCCTTCTTCTTCCTGCCTAGGAGGATATGATGCCCAAAGTTATCATGTAAGGATAAAAATTTAGGTGCCATGCAAAGTCTGGTGAAGAGGAAAATGAGATCATTGAGTTACTGCTAATCCAGTCCTGGAGTGCCTGCCTCAAGATGTATTAGGGAGAGAGGAAAAACAAAAAACTAAAAAAATC
>PITA01025598.1:0-24064 GCA_004023965.1 Spilogale gracilis
GCTTAACCATCTGAGCCACCCAGGCGCCCCAAAACTTTTTACCTTCTTATTTATGTTTGGCGAAGTTGGAGAAGCTGAGCCTATCTCACCCACATCTCCCATCTCTGGGGCCGAAACTCCTTGAGCACAGTTTTTTCTGCAGGTGACATCTGGCTTGCTACCCCAGCCACGGCAGATTGGACCAGGGTGACCATCCGACCTGGACCAGTGAGGACATTTTCAGTTTTACGTGACAGAAAACCCTGTCAATCTGGTTTGGGTGAAAAAGAGACGCTGCTTGGCTTACACAACTGTAGGCCCAGCTGGCTCCGGAAGCTGCAAAGGAGCCCACCAACACCAGATCTCTCTTTACCTCTTGGCTTCTTCTTCCTCTGTGCTGGCTGCATTTGCAGGCAGGATGTCCCTGGTGGTGACAAGCTAGCAGTTCCTCGGTGAGGACAAGATGGCTGCTTATAGCTCTAGGCTCCTACCACCACAGCTCTGAGTCCAAGGGTAAAGGGAGCGCTCCGTTCTCAACAGTTTTAACATCGAATTGGCTTCAGTTGGGTTGTCAGCCCATTTCCCAATAACCAGTGCCGCTCAACAGAGGTCCAGTTCAGCTGTCTGGACCATATAGAATGCACATGAGGTAGCGGGGATTTCCTCGACAGTTGGCACTGTGACCACAAGCAGGGAGAGAGACACCGGTGGCAAAACCATCAGCTCTTCACACATGACCCAAGAACAGGCAATATAGAGGCTTGACTGTGGCCAAGCAGGAGGCCTGTTGGGGAAAACTTACCACAAGATTCCCTCTCTGGAGAATATGGAACTAGATCCAGAGCTGAGAAGTGGCTAGGGGCAGCATAGGCAGGACACAAACCAGAGACAAGGAGGGAGACGGAGGGGCCAGCCCTGCTGGCGGGGCCGCAGGTCAGCCTGGATGAGCTTCAGGGAATGGAGCCGGGCTAGTCCTGCGGCCCCCAGGGCCTGCCTCGCCCTCAAGCCCCTGAAGCACAGCGGAGCTGCCATGACTCCTACTCTTACTATGTCTAGGCATCGCCTCATGATGAAGACCCACTACATTAAGGGGGATGAAGAACCCCAAGGACTTCACCAACTTTTAATTCAGGAAAGGTAAAGACAAACAAGAAGGAAAAGAGATAAAGGGACAAGGATGTGGCATACCGTGGAGAGGCAGAGAGCATTACTTCCTGTGCTCCGCGCTGGGCCAGGATGTTGGGGGGGGGCAGCTGGTAAGTTGTCTCCCATTACCTTTCCTATCCCTTCCTTGTCCCCTGAGGTGTATTTCTAAGCGGCCAGTTGCAGAGGCCCCTCACCCCACCTTACCCTTATGGAAATGTCCTGGACATCTTTACTACTTAGCTTCAAGGTCATATCTGGCTTTTAGCTAGGCAGCTTTAAGCACAACTGAAAGTTCAGTTCTTTTCTAAAGCATGACAATGGCCTTAGAGAGGTGACCTGCCATCTCAGCCACATCCCAAAGCTGAGCTCCCCCTCCTCTGTGCCACGACACCTACCCATGGTCATGTCCCTTCTTGTATTTTTTCTGCTTCCACATGGTTCAGAAATGGCCACTGTATACCTCCCTCTTTACTCTTCTATTTCAGTTCCCTGCAGCTTGTTATCTATATCCCTTCTTGTCCAAATTTTCTAATGAAGGATCACCTTTTCACACCAGGCCCTGTAAGACATATGGTTGCTGGTCAGCCAAGAGGTTCACTGGCCTAAAGACAGGTGTCCATCTTTGCCCAATTAACTGGCAAGGAGAGCGACTGGGAGACTGTACATTACAGATGGTGACTTATCTTAGATGGGGCTCAGATAAGGTATATAATGACTGCCATATCCCGACAACTATGTTTTCACCTGACATATTCAGGGGAATCCAGTAGGTGGGCAACGGATGTCCTCACATATTGTATTAGTTTCCTAGCACTGTTTTAACAAAGTACCACAAACTACGTGGCTTAAAACAATAGAAACTTCTTGACTGAAAGTTCTGGAGGCTGGAAGTCTGAAATCACGGTGTTGGCAGAGTCGTGCTCCTTCTGCACTCTTCCTCTTCTCTCCTAACTCCTGTGGTTTGCTGACAATCTTTGCTCATCACATGGCTGTCTTCTTGTAGACATTGGTCGTTCTGGCCTCCTCCAGTATGACCTCATCTTAACTAATAATGTGTGCAACAGTCCTGTTTCTTTCTTTTCTTTTCTTTTTTTTTTTTTTACAGATTTTATTTATTTGAGGGAGGGAGTGAGTGAGCACAAGCAGGGGGAGGGGCAGAGGGAAAGGGAGAAGCAGACTGAGCAGGGAGCCTGCTAACATGGGACTTGATTCCAGGACCCTGGGATTATGACCTGAGCTGAAGGCAGACACTTAACCAACTGAGCCACCCAGGTGCCCAACAATCCTATTTCTTTTTCTTTTTTTAAAAAATATTTCATTTATTTATTGAGAGAGAGAGAGTGAGAGAGAGCATGAGAGGGGAGAAGGTCAGAGAGAGAAGCAGACTCCCCGCAGAGCTGGGAGCCCAATGCAGGACTCGATTCCGGGACTCCAGGATCATGACCTGAGCTGAAGGCAGTGGCTTAACCAGCTGATCCACCCAGGCGCCCCCAACAATCCTATATCTAAATAAGATCACTGTATGAGGTATTGGGGGTTAGGACTTCAATATCTTGTTTGGGGAGGGCCCAATTCAACCATAACACATACCCACTTTGGTTGCACAACCAATTTTCTCCACAAATCAGAAAGACTCCTAATCATGATAGCAGACTTAAACTACCAGAAGTACAATCCTTACTGAAATTGACTTTGCAGGGAGTACTATGATAAAGATGTGTTTACTGTGCCTTTCTGTATTCAACAAACGTTCTTAGTTATGCTAATAATACAGTAGCCTTGGTGTTAGTAACCTCCCTCCAAAACAGAAAAAAAGGTAAAAAGAAAATCAGTATTCAAAGGTAATACTGAGGAATAATTTTTATTTCTTTTATAAATATATAAAATATTTCACTGCTCAAAGTCTATTAATTGGAAAAAAAATAAACTTATCCAGTAGACGATATACAAAAGCACTAAAAATGCATCAGCCGTCTTTACGCTCCTGCAGTGTCTTTTTTTTTTTTTTTTAAAGATTTTATTTATTTGACAGAGAGAAACACAGCCAGAGAGGGAACACAAGCAGGGGGAGTGAGAGAGGGAGAAGCAGGCTTCCCACAGAGCAGGGAGCCTGACATGGGGCTCGATCCTGGGTCTCTGGGATCATGACCTGAGCCGAAAGCAGTCGCTTAACCAACTGAGCCACCCAGGCGCCCCCCCTGCAGTGTCTTGTGTGGAACCTTTGCAGGGCCAAGATGGCTGCCGCCTCGAAGGAAGAGAGAACCTTGCGTAACTGCAGGAAGTAATGACCAGGTGGAAGAGAGGAATGGAGGAACTAGAGGCAGCCACTGAAATGCAGTTAGGCATAAGAGGATATGAACATGTAAATAACTTTTTCCTATGGAATGCCAACCTCTCCCTTAAAAAAAAAAAAAAGCCAAGGAGACAATTTAATAGTTTTAAAGAGAAAAACTCATTTTGGAATTCAAGGAATGTGCCAGAATAATAATGTACGGTAGGAAGGGAATTGTGTCAATAATCTGTATATGTAAAATCCTTAAAACATTACTATACAGTAGGAAGTATTCTTTTTTGTGTGTGTGTGATAAGGAAATGAGACCATTTCACTAGTCTAACTGCCCATCTCTCTTCCATTCTCATGGAACCTTCCTCTGTCTCCCTCCTGTTGTCCACACAGCTGTGTTCATGCCATTCTCCTCTGCAAGAAGCCATGTTGCACTATGATTACCTAGAACAGACTTTTTCTTTTCTTTTCTTTCTTTTTTTTTTTTTTTAAGATTTTATTTATTTGACAGAGAGAAACACAGCCAGAGAGGGAACACAAGCAGGGGGAGTGAGAGAGGGAGAAGCAGGCTTCTCACAGAGCAGGGAGCCCAATGTGGGGCTCGATCCCAGGTCTCCGGGATCGTGACCTGAGCAGAAGGCAGTCGCTTAACCAACTGAGCCACCCAGACGCCCCCAGACTTTTTCACAGTAGAAACTTTTGTTAAGGGAAACTCTATATAGATGTTATTTATATCAACTTATGTGGATTTCTAAAAATTTATGTTTATCAAATAAACAAAGAGAGTATTTTATGAAGATTTTTCATGTTTAGATTAGTAGTATTATGAAGTTAGCAAGAACAAAGAAACTATTCTCATAAAAGAAGCCCTTTGAAATCTGGCAGTGAAACACAGATGAAGATGAATATTAGTGTTACTCAGTAGCAGTAGTCAGTTAATTTCAGCATTTGGTGATAAAACAAAAGGAAACCCTGATCCATGCAGACAATCATAAATCTGTTCTCTACATTATATCCTAGAGATCTTTTAAAAATGCAAACCCGATTAACATATTTCATCAACTCATTAAAATGCCACTGATTGTAAGTTGCATCATTATTTTATGTATAGTCCAGAAAAAATGCTAATTAAATGTTGATTTGGGGATATATTAAGATGTTAAAAAAAAAAACAGAACACCTTTCTCTCACAATTATTGGAATGTGGTACGCCAGCCACTTCATCCTCTTAAACAAATCAGTGGTGTCTGGTTCTCTCAGGATTAGGACACTGCTCCTGATGTTCTAAGAAACCTTCATGGCTTCTCCATCATATTCTCTGCATTGGGGCTGCACTGGCTTCCTTTCCATTCACCTAATCTTCCTGGTGACAGATCAAGCTTTACTTCCTCTGGAGAGCCTTCCCTGACCTCCCTGACCAGGCCACATCCTTGAGCACTTGGGTGTCTCCCCTTGACAGCACTTACCATGGTTGACATCTTGTTCGGTTCCCATCTTAGTTTGGCTTGTGTGTTTATGCGATCAGCATCTAGCTCTATGAGGACAGAAAACCTGAAGTTCTGCTCCCCACTGTAACCTTAGTGCTTGGCAGAGCAACTGGTAGAGTCTGATACATAGAAAGCACTCGAACATTTGTTGAACAAATGAACTGAAATAAAAATTTTAAAAATTCATGTTGCTGATTTTAGGATACTCTTCAGTTCAGAGGATCTAGAAGATCCATGAATGTGAGTAGGAAGACTTTTGTTTCACCATTGAATCATTAATAATATCTACCAAATTCTTGTCTCCTTATCACAGATACCAATTTAGACAAAAAGCTTTGAAAATATATTTTAATACTCTGCATTAAAACTCCCCCTAGCTCAATGATACTATCACAAAGTGGTCACTGTGTTTTTCTGAACTCTCAGTTCCAAGATTCTGTGCTGAGCTGGTATGTCTGAGCTTCTCCTGATTTTCAGGCTCCCTCTCCGCTATGATTATACCTGCCTTGTACAGGCATGAACCCAAAGAGGGTTGGTCAGAGCTCAGCCTTCTGAAACAATGACACATTTATAAGAAATTCTACTGTGTTCACAGTGATGACAGACACTCTCTTGCCTCTACCTGGAGATCTTTGGCCTGCACCAAAACATGTTGATCTCAATGTTGGAAGCACAAGTGAAGGCTTTAAAATTTGGCATATAAGACATCGAAGTTGTTGATATTTCTTTTGTATAACAAGTTTTAAGTTAGTGAAAAATATTCTGAAAAAGGATATTTGAATAAAATGCTTGTGGAACCTCAGAGGTACATTTATTTGCAAAACCAAAGGGTATATGAAAACCACTGACTGGTTCTATTGAGTCTTTTTTCTTTCTTCTTTTTAAAAAATATTTTATTTTATTTATTTTTTTTAAGATTTTATTTATTTATTTGACAGAGAGAAACACAGCTAGAGAGGGAACACAAGCAAGGGGAGTGAGAGAGGGAGAAGCAGGCTTCCCACCGAGCAGGGAGCCCGATGTGGGGCTCGATCCTAGGACTCTGGGATCATGACCTGAGCCAAAGGCGGAAGATTAACGACTGAGCCACCCAGGTGCCCCTTTAATATTTTATTTTTTAAAGCAAACTCTGTGGGACCTGAACTCATGACCCAAGATCAAGAGTCACAGCTCTAACAACTGAGCCAGCTGGCACCCCTGGCTGTATCAAGTCTTAATGCTTGATACACCAGGGACTTCCTCATCTCCTCCCTGGCTGCTTCTCAGTGGGCTCAGTACGCAGCCTCACAGTTTGCAATAGTACACAATAACTTATGACTACTCCCTGGAATGAACTCTGCCCTCACACAACTTCGGCCCAAAGGACTGCCCCTAGTTTTTGTTTTGGTCTTGGCTCACATCTAGTTTTTGAGTCTTCCCTGACATGCTGCCAGCTCAGGATTCCCTCCAATGCTCTCACCAGACAGCTCGGATCTCTGCTGGATGTGACCTTGCTATAGTCCATCTGTCTCCCCACTAGACTGCACCTGAGGGAGGGGAACTCATCTTTGCACTGTCAGCGTGGTCCAGGACTTGATGTGCAGTAAACACTGAAAGAAGCCTTTCAGAGCCTTGGCAACCTGGATAGTCTCAATTTTTTGCCAATAGAAACAATTCTATCTTGTGGTTTTAAACTGTATTTCTTTGATCACTGGTAAGAGTAAGCATCTTTTCATGTTTATATTAATTTATTTTTTAGAGAGAGAGAGAGACTGTGCACAAGGGGGCATGGTTGGGAGGTGCACAGGGCGAGAGAATCTTAAGTGAACTCCATGCCCAGCTTGGAGCCTGACCTGGGGCTGCATCTCACAACCCTGAGACAATGACATGAGCCCCAATCAAAAGTCGGATGCTTAACCGACTGAGCCACCCAGGCGCCCTTTTAGGTAACTATTTCTTCATGTTCTTTGCCCATTTTTCCATGAGGCTATTTATCTTACTACTTTGCCTTGACACTTACAAGACTATTGTTTTTTGTTTTTTTTTAAAGATTTTATTTATTTATTTGACAGACAGAAATACAGCTAGAGAGGGAACACAAGCAGGGGGACTGAGAGAGGGAGAAGCAGGCTTCCTGCTGAGCAGGGAGCCCGATGTGGGGCTCGATCCCAGGTCTCCAGGATCATGGCCTGAGCTGAAGACAGTCGCTTAACCAACTGAGCCACCCAGGCGCCCCAAGACTATTGTTTTTTAAAGATCTTATTTATTTGAGGGAAAGTGAGAGAGGGCAAGAGAGAGAGAGACAGACAGAGAGAGTATGAGTGGATGGGAGGAGCAGAGGGAGAGGGAGAAACAGCCTCCCCACTGAGCTGGGAGCCCGATGAGATCATGACAGAGCTGAAGGCAGATGCTTCACCAACTGAAGCACCGAGGCGACCTGACACTTGGAAGGCCATTTAAAAGATCTCCCAAGCAGTCAATTTCATATCCTTTTGTAGTCCTTCATCCTGTTGAGCCCCTGGGCACTCATTTCCTCTTGTTTTGACCCCTGCTGTGTAAGTGGAGACTAGCTGATTATCAATTATGGTGAAATCATTCTTAAAAAAAAGTATTAAATAACCCAGGCCTCTCTTGTGTAGTTACATAATCATAATTATTTTAACCTATATTCATAGATCTTATTTCCTAATTATTTTTCTCTTTACTATTAAACTCTACCTTTTTTTTTTTTTTTTTAAGATTTTACTTATTTGACATACACAGAGAGCACAAGCAGGGAGCACAGCAGATGAAGGGAGAGGGAGAAGCCAGCTCCCTGTTGAACAAGAGCCCGATGTGGGGCTCTGTCCCAAGGCTCTGGATCATGATCTGATCCAAAGACAGATGCTTAACCAACTGAGCTACCCAGTTGCCTCTAAACTCTATGTTCTTTAGTCTAGAGTCTAGAGCATAAAAATGGGGCCCAGGGACTGGCTCGTGGTAGGCGTAACTGGAGATGACTGTATGGTTCCTGATGTCTGTACTTCTATTCCTGCCTCACATTATGGTGACACCACTCCTTATAGAGCTACTTTCTTATTGCTTGATAATCACTCCTAAAATATCCATCAGCCAGACTGAGGAAGATTACAGAGCAAGGGTTCTCTTTTAGTATTATTGCTCTGCCCCAAGTACTTGACACTCTTAATCAGAATTCTGTGAATCTGTTACCTCTTGTCCACAATAGAAGGAATCTACATTAATAATGCCGATCCTATCCTCTAGAATTGACACCATTTTAGCAAATGGGTTTTAAAACAAATTTTATGGCTATGTTTCATTTTCTTTCTTTCTTTTTTTTTTTTCCTAGATTACTGGCCACTTTGTCCTCAACCCTCCATTCTCTAAGTTAGCATGTATTTTCATAACCATACTCTGAGTTTGGTCCTCTGTCCAGTGAGCCTTCTTAGGATGGTTGTAATGTGATTCCCTAATAAATGGGTGTTTTCTATAGAATATGATATTAAACATGTTAAAATCAAAATAGACTGCATCAAGCTTCCAAACCCCCCTTTCAAGGTCATAAGGGATGAGTCTGACAGGGTGCTTTTCTCTTCATGAGTATTCATGTACCTGTCGAAGTTTTTTTTTTTTTTTTAAAGCTTTAATTCAGGTCATCCTTTAACTTTTAGAAGTTATTATTCTACTAGAGTTATCCTAACACAGTACCACAGACTGGACGGCTTAAACATGAATTTTTCTCATAGTTCATAGTAAGATAGAAGTCAAGGTGTTGGCATGTTGGCTTTTTCTGAATCCTTTCTCCATTCTTGCAAATGGCTATCTTCTCCTGTGTCTTTATATGGTCGTCTGTCTGTGCATGTCTGTGTCCTAATCTCTTCTTATAAGGACACAATATTAGATTAGGGCCCACCCTAATGACTTTTTTTTTTTTAATGGAAAAGAGATTGAAAAAAAGTAAGGCACAAATATAGACTGAGAAACATCAACATTAATGTGGGCATAAAAGCAAGCAGCACTTGAGTTGCCATAACCCAGAAGAACTAGGAAATAAGAATCAATGGGCTATAAAGGGAAGCATTTCAAGAAAAGGCTATCAACAGCATGAAATGTCAAGTATGCTAGGGTCACAGATATCCTTTAGATTTGGAAATTATGGAGTTACTGAGTAATATACCAGGAGTAAGAGGAAGGCAGGAGTTGTCTTAAGGAATGAATGAGAGAAAGGGTTATGGAAACAGCGAGTACTTCCTGAAGGAACAGAGTAAGAGATGAGAGACAGAAAGGGATGCATGGTCAAGGATGTATTTTTTTTTTTTTTTTAAGGTGGAAACTTGAAGGGGAGGAGTACTTCAAGAGTAATTTATTGCATATTAATCTCTGAATCATTTTGAGTCATTCATTGTTTTCATTGAAAAAAATTTTTTTTTAAAATGGAAATGAAACTGAGATGTCGTTATAGCATTTGGAAAAAGCCCAGATAGAGTAAGTAAGGCTGGCCAAAGGTTATTCTCTGCTTGGCCATGATGTACAGATCCCAGGCAATTTATTTAAACTCTCTAAATCCCAGTTTCTCATCTAAATAACAATGGTACCTATTTGATAAGCTTGTTGCAAGGATTAAATGCCTCACCTGTTATAAGCACTCAATAATGCTTAATATTATTATAATGATTAGGTTTGTTATTAAAAGGTGGCTTTAGAGGGATTGAGCAAATTCTATGATTGACTGGATTTTAAGATGGTTCTTAGGTGAATAATTGTTCATTGAGATCTTTAGTTAAAAAAACAAACAATAAACTGATTTTTTAACTGAAGTAATCAGATCTATTCCAATGCTAAATCATACCTTAACGCCACAGTAAAGATTTATTCTTTTTAAAGATTTTATTTTATTTATTTATTTGAGAGACAGAGTGAGCGCAGTCAGGGGGAGGGGCAGAGAGAGAGGAGAAAACTCCCCACTGAGCAGGGACCCTGGCATGGGGCTCTAGCCCAGGACCCTGGGATCATGACTTGAGCCTAAAGCAGATGTTTAACTGACTGAGCCACCCAGGTGCCCCACAGTGAGGATTTTTTTTTTTTTAAGATTTTATTTATTTATGTGACAGAGAGAAACACAGCTAGAGAGGGAACACAAGCAGGGGGAGTGAGAGAGGGAGAAGCAGACTTCCCGCTGAGCAGGGAGCCCGATGTGGGGCTCAATCCCACGTTTCCGGGATCATGACCTGAGCCGAAGGCAGTCGCCCAACCAACTGAGCCACCCAGGCACCCCACAGTGAAGATTTTTGAAAGTAAAGACTGTTAACCAATCTCTCCAAATCCCTAAATAATTCTATAAGTCATTTAGAAATTATAAATATATTATATATATATATATATTTTAAAAGATTTTATTCATTTGACAGAGAGAAACACAGCCAGAGAGCGAACACAAGCAGGGGGAGTGAGAGGGGGCAGGGAGCCAGATGTGGGACTTGATCCCGGGTCTCCGGGATCATGACCTGAGCCGAAGGCAGTTGCTCAACCAACTGAGCCACCCAGGCGCCCCATAAATATATTATTTTAAGATTTATTTATTTTTGAGAGAGGGAGCACAAGCAGGGGAGAGGGGCAGAGGGAGAAGCAGACTTCCTGCTGAGCAGGGAGCCTGATGCAGGGCTCAGTCTCAGGACCCTGAGATCATGACCTGAGCTGAAGGCAGACGTGCAGCCAAATGAGTCACTAAGGTGCCCCTAGAAAGTCTAAATATTATGTAGATCTTAGAATACTAGCGTAGTTATTTACTTATTTAAAGAATCAATTTATTGAAACTAAAACAAGAAATCACCCGTTTCTCCCAATCCCAACCCCTTGCTTCTGGCAACTGCCAATCTGTTCTATATATGCATGCACACACACATGATACACACACACACACACACACATATGTATATACACATACATTAAATTTCACATGTGAGAGAAATCATATGGTATTTGTCTTTGTCTGCTTATTTCACTTAGCATAATACCTCCTGGGTCCATGTATGTTATTGCAAATAGCAAGATTTCATTCTTTTTTATGGCTGAATAATATTCTGGGATGTGTGTATGTGTGTGTATTACCAAATCTTTTTTTTTTTTAAGATTTTATTTATTTGACAGAGAGAAACACAGTCAGAGAGGGATCACAAGCAGGGGAGAGGGAGAGGAAGAAGCAGGCTTCCCGCTGACAAGGAGCTTGATGTGGGGCTCAGTCCCAGGACCCTGGGATTATGACCAGAGCTGAGGGCACACACTTAATGACTGAGCCACCGAGCCACCCCTATACTACCACATCTTTGTCCATTCATCCAATGGTGGACACTTAGGTTGTTTTCCTATCTTGGCTATTATAAATAATGCTGCAATGAACATGAGTATGCATATATCTTTAGAATTAGAATTTTTGTTTTCCTTGGATAAATACCCAGAAGTTGAACTGCTGGATCATATAGTAGTTTTATTTTTAATTTTTTGAAGAATCTCCATACTGTTTCCCACCAACAGCACACAAGGAGTTCCTTTTCTTCACATCCTCACCAACACTTGTTATGCCTTTTGGAAACTAACTATTCAGACAGGTATGAGGTGATATTTTATTGTTGTTTTGATTTGCATTTCCCTGATGATTAAATGTAGAGCATCTTTCTGTGTACCTCTTGGCCATTGATATGTCTCCCTTGGAAAAATGTCTATTCATATCTTCTGCCCATTGAAAAATGGGATTTGGTTTTGTTTTTTGCTACTGAGTTGTATGAGTTCTTTATATATTTTGGGTATTAGTCCCTTACCAGATATATCATTCACAAATGCATCCTCTCATTCAGTACATTCCCCTTCCCAACAACCCCTTGTTGATGCCTTCTTTTACTACACTTAAGCTTTTAACTTTGATGTAGTCCCACTTGTTTACATTGTCAATTTTGTTGGTTTTGCTTTGGGTCTCAGATTGAAAAAATCATCACCAAGACTTCTGTCAAGAAGCTTACTGCCTGTTTTCTTCCAGGATTTTTATTGTTTCAGGTCTTACTTTTGTCTTTAGGCCATTTTGAGTTTGTGTATGGTATAAGTAGTGTTTTGTTTTTATTCTTTTGCATGTGACTGATTTTCCTAATATCATTTATTGAAGAAACTGTCCTTTCTTGGCTCCTTTGTCTTAAATTAAATTAAACCCATACATGTGTGGGTTTATTTCTGGTCTTTCTATTCTGTTCCATTGATCTATGTGTCTATTTTTGTGCTAATAACACACTGTTTTAATTACTATAGCTTTGCAATACAGATTGAAATCAGGGAGTGTGACACTTCTAGGTTTGTTTTCTTATGAATGGTTTGGCTATTCAGGGTCTTTTATGGATTCATACAAATTTTAGGACTGTTTGTTCTCTTTCTGTGAAAAATGCTATTAGGATTTTGATAGGGATTGCACTGAATCTGTAGATTGCTTTGGGTAATAAGTATATTTTAACAGTATTAATTCTTCCAATCCATGAATATGGAATAGCTTTCCATTTATTTGTGTCTTCTTCAATTTCTTTCAATAATGTCTTGTAGTTCTCAATGTATTGGTCTTTCACCTCCTTGGTAAATTTATTTCTTGGTATTTTAAATCTTTTTGATGAAATTACAAATGGAACTGTTTTCTTAATTTCTTTTTCTGATAGTTCACTATTGGTGTACAGAAATGCAATGGGTTTTTGTGTATTGATTTTGTATCCTATAACTTTCCTGAATTTATTAGTTCTAGTAGTTTTCTGATGGAATCTTCAGAATTTTCTAGAATATGTCACCTGCAAATAGTGATAGTTTCACTTGTTTCTTTACAATTTGGATACTTTTTATTTATTTTTCTTGCCTAATTTCCCTGGCTAGGATTTCCAATATTATGTTGAACAAAACAAGTGGGCATCCTTGTTTCATTCATGATTTTAGAAGAAAAACTTTCAGTAATCACCACTGATTATAATGTTAGCTGTGGGCTTGTCATACAGTATATGGACTTTATTATGTTGAGGTATGTTTCCTCTGTATTGCTTTGCCAAGGGTTTTTATCATAAATGAAAGTTGAATTTTGTCAAATTTGTACAATAATCTTTACGTACTGAGTATGTTAGCCTTTTGCCTGCAAAATCTGTAGCCAACATTAAGTATCATTCATGAAACAAACTTTTTAAATTTTTTATAAAGATTTTATGCTTAAGTCATCTCTAGACCCAACATAGGGCCTCAAACTTATAACCGTGAAATCAAGAGTCACATGCTCTCCTAAGCCAAACAGGCACTCACAAAACTTTAGCTTTGTATTTATTTATTTATAAGATTTTAATTTGTCAGAGAGAGAGAGAAAGCTCACAAGCAGGGGGAGCAGCAGGCAGAGAGAGAAGTAGGCTCCCTGCTGAGCAATGAACCCAACATGGGACTCAATCCCAGGACCCTGGGATCATGACCTGATCTGAAGGCAGATGCTTAACAGACTGAGCCACTCAGGTATCTCAAAACTTTATCTTATTTTTTAAAAATTTTTATTTTTTAAAAATATTTATTTTTTTATTTGTTTATTTATTTATTTGACACAGAGAGAGATCATAAGTAGGTAGAGAGGCAGGCAGAGAGAAGGAGGAAGCAGGCTCCCTGCTGAGCAGAGAGCCTGATGCCAGCCTCGATCCCAGGACCCTGAGATCATGACCTGAGCTGAAGGCAGAGGCTTAACCCACTGAGCCACCCAGGCACCCCCAAAACTTTAATATTCTCCCTTATTTTCTTACGGTACTTTCCTAGTGTGTGGTTGTGTGTCTAAAGTGTACTTCTTCAATCTATCTATATAAAATATTTTTAATGGACAAAATGAGATAGGGATTTAGTTAATTTTTCCTACTTTGTGGTTTTGATAGCCAGTTGTTACAATAATTACTCAATGGTTCTTCATTTCCCCACTGATTTCAAATGTTAAGTGGGCATTTTATTTGTTTATTTATTTATTAGAGAGATGAGGGAGGGGCAGAGGAAGAGGGAGGGAGACAACCTTTTTTTTTTTTTTTTTTTTTTTAATTTGAGAGAGAGTGAGAGAGACAGAGAGAGAGCATGGGGCGGGGGAAGAGTCAGAGGGAGAAGCAAACTCTGGGCTGATCAAGGAGCCTGATGGCAGGCTCAATCCCAGTACCCTGAGATCATGACCTGAGCTGAAGGCAGACAGTTCAGTTCACTGAACCACCCAGGAGCCTGGCGGAGAGACAATCTTAAGTAGGCTCCACACCCAGCACAGGGCCTGTCATGGGGATTATTCTCATAGCCTGAGATCATGACCTGAAGGGAAATCAAGAGTCCTGCGCTTAATTGACTGAGCCACCCAGGTGCCCCTTAAGCAGGCATTTTATTTATTTATTTATTTATTTATTTATCTTTAATTTATTTAAAATATTTGATTCGAGAGAGAGCGTGTGAGTGAGAGACAGCATGAGAGAAGGTCAGAGGGAGAAGCAGACTCCCGCAGAGCTGGGAGCCTAATGTAGGACTTGATCCCGGGACTCCAGGATCATGACCTGAGCTGAAGGCAGTGGCTTCGCCAACTGAGCCACCCAGGTGCCCCTTAAGCAGGCATTTTAGATGAGAGTCAATGGTGGGGGAGAATTTGGACGTCGGTGTCTGACAGGAAGTGACTCACATGACTGGGGCCAAATTCGCAGGGAGAGCATGAGAAAATAATGGGTGTTCTTTAAGGAATGCTGAGTCTGATGGTCCTGGAGCCAGGAAGCACTCAGTTTATAAAAACCTCAATAATAATTTAGAGAGGGGTGCTTGGGTGGCTCAGTCGTTGGGTGTCTGCCTTTGGCTCAGGTCATGATCCCAGGGTCCTGGGATCGAGCCCCGCATTGGGTTTCTTTCTAGGCAGGAAGCCTGTTTCTCCCTTTCCCACTCCACCTGCTTGTGTTTCCTCTCTTCACTATCTCTCTCTCTCTCTCTCTCTCTCTGTCAAATAAATAAGATTTTTGACAGAGAAAGAGAGATCACAACTAGGCAGAGAGGCAGGCGGAGAGAGAGGAGGAAGCAGGCTCCCTGCTGAGCAGAGAGCCTGATGTGGGCCTCAATCCCAGGACTCCGAGATCATGACCTGATCCAAAGGCAGAGGCTTTAACCCACTGAGCCACCCAGGCGAACGATAAATAAATAAAATCTTAAAAAAAAATAATAGTAATTTAGATAAAAACAGCAACCTTGAATTTTAGTATATAGCTGAAAGGCCTTTGTGGGTTTTTAAAAAAATTTTTTTTGGAAAAATGAAATTCATTTTCCATTCAGAATAGAAACATTTGGTAAACTTGAAATAAAAGGAAACACCTTAAACCTTATTTGAAAAAACCTATAGAACACACCATACTCTATAGCAAAATATTGAAAGCTTTCCCCATAAGTCTAGAAACAAGACAAGACTGCCTGGTATCATCATTTCTTCCAACATTTTAGTGGAAGTTTTAGGCAATGTCCTAAGACAAAGACAAATAAGATATGAGGACTGGAAAGAAAGAAATATGTCACTATGTACAGAGGACATGAACGTGTCAGAAAATCTAAAAAAATATGAATTATTAAAATTAGCAAGTGGCTTGGTAACATCACCAGGTAACAGGGTATTTACTAGAAGCAAATATCAATTGCTTTTATTAGTAGCTACAAATAGAAAATACCATTTTTTTTTTTTTAGATTTTATTTACTTATTTGACAGAGAGAAACACTGCTAGAGAGGGAACACAAGCAGAGGGAGTGAGAGAGGGAGAAGCAGCCTTCCCGCAGAGCAGGGAGCCTGATGCCTGATGTGGGGCTGGATCCCAGGTCTCTGGCATCGTGACCTGAGTGGAAGGCAGTCGCCTACCAACTGAGCCACCCAGGAGCCCCAGAAAATACCATTTTTTTTTTTTTTAAAGATTTTGTTTATTTGACAGAGAGAAGCACAGCAAGAGAGGGAACACAAGCAGGGGGGGTGAGAGAGGGAGAAGCAGGCTTCCTGCCCAGCAGGGAGCCCAATGTGGGACTCGATCCCGGGTCTCCGGGATCATGACCTGAGCCGAAGGCAGTCGCTTAACCAACTGAGTCACCCAGGCACCCCAGAAAATACCATTTCAAGAAGCAATATAACTTAAAATAGTCAAACATCTAGAAATCTAAGAAAATATTTGTAAGATTTCTATACTGTAAGAAATCCGTAACCAAAATTAAGGAATACCTTAAAAAATTTCTAAAAAGAAGGATATACTGTATTTGTGGATAGGAAACTTGATATCGTAAAGATGTCAATTCACCATAAATGGAACTATATATTCACTGCAATTCCGATCAAAACAAAAATAGGTATTTTTGTGGAAATACAACCTAAGTGTAAAAATAAAAAAAAAATAAAAATAAAATAGGATTCGAGAGTTTCTATAATCATTTTCATGGAAAGGTGAAACTTAGGGGTCTTTGGGTGGCTCAGTTGGTTCAGCTGGTTAAGCGTTTGCCTTCAGCTCAAGTCATGATCCCAGAATCCTGGGAAGGAGTCCCACATGGTGTGGGGGAGGGTCTTTGCTCAGCAGGGACCCCCGTCCCTCCCCAGACCCCTGCTCTGCTCACACTTTCTCTCTCTCAAAAAAATAAATAGAATCTGATTTGGCATTGGAAGAAGATAATGTAAATGTTTAAACATTTCTTCAGTATTTGCTGCTCTCGTACCAGGCACACTGCTTGGTATTTTCCAGTTAGCATTCCCCAGAACCTCAGCTCCTGAGATGCTCAGAGAAAAAAGGGTTCCATAGTCACCAGCCTACAGGAAAAGCTACATGGTATAGTCTCCTCTTGGAGATTCATAGTGGACAGCAGGATTTTAAAGGCTCTGACAATTTCGGAGAAGAGAAGAAAACAGACTATTTAACCCAGAATTTTCCAATCTTATTTGATCATACAAGCTCTCTTTGAGAAACACTGGCCTGCAGCGCTTTTTATATGTATCTGTTCTTACCATATCTGTGAAATAGTCAAGAGCTGATATTTTTCATTGTTCATTTTATGGATGAAGAAATGGAACCTCAGGCAGGTAAAGACTTATGTAGGTCACATAGCTACTAATACAGAACCTTCAATGCAAATCTAATTTTTCTTTAAAAAAAATCTAGTACTTTTTCAGGGTGAAACACTACTTTCATGCAAAATAACACTTTAGAAATGGAATAAACCTTTGTGATCTCTTAGAGTAGTAACCTCATCATGTTGATGAGACAACTGGGGCCCAGAGAAATTAAGTGCCTTGCCCCAGGTCAAGAGCTTGCAGACTAGCAGGAGGAATAAAAGAATCCATGACTCAGTTACTCCCAATTAAGTGCTCTACTGCCCCATATAATTAGGAGACAAATATGTGTCAATGTAGGGTGAGATCACATTACCTGCCCAGATTGAGTAGGTGCTCATAGATGCTGAATGATTTACCTTAGAAAAGATGACACTGGAGCTCTGTCAGGCTGTCGTGTAATTTTGAAATGAGGGTTTAGGAGCCACTTGACAAGTGGGTTATAATATGGTAGAGCACTGAATATTGTCATTTTTAAGAATTTAACCCCTTATTTGTATTATTTTATCCCTCTTTCCCGAAAAGTGCCACATGTCCTCTTGGAAAATTAAAAGGAATTTAAATTTCTGATCAAAAGCAATTTCACAGCTGGAACTGGGTGCATCCCAAAGTGTCACAGGTTAGGAATCATTTTTCTGAAGTGTGTCAGATCTGAGGAACAGAAGGGTAATGCAGTAGGCATGAACACCTGGCCGAACCTGCAGGGCAGGGAAGGGTGTTCACCACAGGTGCCAAAAACCAAAACACTCCCGAGGAGGGCCTTGAGCAGGGCTGGACTGAAAAGTTCGAAGAGTGAAGAAGGGAAAAGCTTGTATTTAATAGCAGAGGGGAAAATGAGAGACTTGGGGAGACAAAGAGCCAACCCCCCCCCCCCCAAGAGGAGGAGAAGTCAATCTTAAATAACAGGGAAGAGAAAAATAAGCGAATGCAAGCATTCCACTGAACTCTGGACATTCTGGGTAGAAATGTTTTGGTTGTGGCTGGTGGCCATTGGGCAGAATGGGCGAAATAGCTTGATATCTTCAGAAACATTCAGTCCATTAGTGGGAGATGTCCCCTTAGAGACAAGGAAAGAATAACCAGAAACAAAAAAGGAATGTATGTTTTACTCTTTCTTTGCTTTATCTTCTCTATGTATATGACTCTTGGGGACCTTATGTGGGGAGCGGGGCTAGAGTAGAGCATGATTTAGGGGTTCCTGGGTACCCTGGGGAAATACCATCGCGGTATCAATTTGACCGCATCCCATCTGCCTTCCAAAATGTGCAACCTGGTGTCTAGGTAATAAAATTTTAATTCACTTGAGAAGTTCTGTTCCTTAATAGCTCCTTAGGACTATCTCACCCCCTAAAAAGCAAGAGAAGAAATCCTTTACTTTCTCAAAAGTAATTATTACCTACATTAAAAAACTAAAAAGCAATAAAACCCCATAAAATCAGGAATTTCTAGACATTAAAATTTCATAAGTAACCATCAACCCATTTGCACTCTCTAAATTTGTTGAATTAGAACCACTCCCTCCCCAAGTCAGCAGTCCCTGGTGACAAAAGTTATTAATGCTGCCCAGGGTGTACTGTGGAAGGTGGCTCACAGGTGATCCTGGTGCAACAGATCCAAGTTCAAGTACACAGTAGGACAGCTTCTCAGAATATGTGCTATCCGCTCACATTTTCATTTTCAATTTTTATCGCTTCTCTCGGATTATAGAAATAAATGTTCACTGTAGAAAAACTCAGATCTTTCAAAAATATATAATGCAGAGAGTGAAAGCAATCCAAAATTCCATCTCTCAGAATGAAGCGCTTCAACTGTTTCCTCTGACATTTATTCATTTATTTAAATTTCATTAACATTTACTTAAAACAAAATACAACTGTTGGGCGCCTGGGTGGCTCAGTGAGTTAAAGCCTCTGCCTTTGGCTCAGGCTCAGGTCATGATCTCGGGGTCCTGGGATCGAAGACCACATCTGGCTCTCTGCTCAGCCGGGAGCCTGCTTCCTCCCCTCTCTCTGCCTGCCTCTCTGCCTACTTGTGATCTTTCTGTCTAATAAATAAATAAAATCTTAAAAAAACAATACAACTATTGTGGTGGTCGTTATGTTTAACCCAGCAACTTACTTTTCTTGCTTCAGATCTGTTCTACTAAAGAGACCCATCACATTGTTAAAAGGTTGTATAGTATTTTCTGGTATGAACGATTCAGTTTAACCAAACTTCCACTAATGGAAGAATGTTTTTACAATTATTTCACTCTGGTGAACTTCTTGCTCACATAGCCTAGTACATAGGTGAAAGCATTTTTGCATATAAAATCCTAGAAATGGATTTGCAGGGTCAAAGGGTGCATGTCTTAACATTTTTATTAGGCTGTGCTTGAATTTTAAATTTTTAAAATTTGCTGTGCAGTCTGAAACAGTACTGGCCTGATTCTTTGTTGCAAAGTCTAAACATCAGCCACTAAATCTAGTTTTAATTCCTTTTTCAGATGTCTTTGGAGAGGACGGTTTCCTGTCACAGGCTGGCATGGGACCTCATGTGTCTTCCGTCCTACAACTCTAAAGCGCATCAAAAAACCTGTTATTTTTAGGGTGCCTGGGTGGCTCAGTTGGTTAAACAACTGCCTTCGACTCAGGTCATGATCCCGGAGAACCGGGATCGAGTCCCACATCGGGCTCCCTGCTTGGCAGGAAGCCTGCTTTTCCCTCTCTCACTCCCCCTGCTTGTGTTCCCCCTCTGGCTGTGTTTCTCTCTGTCAAAGAAATAAAATCTTTAAAAAAAACAAACAAACAAACAAACAAACAAAACCTGTTATTTTTAAGGAGTGAGCTTTTGGAATTTCTTTTCTTTCTTTCTTCCTTTTTCTTTTTTTCAGATGACATTAACTTTAGGTATCTTTTTGGATGTTTCAGTAGGCTTAAGTAAGATAGGTAAATTAAGTAATCTATTACTTATTCTTCACACGTTGGTACTCTTGGGAGGACTGCCTAACACAGGTGCAAGAGGCCATTGTCTGCCAATTCTCATCACACAGTTACTGTTTCTAGCAGTTTTCCAGTATCTGTCACATTAAACTTAAGTCACCAGGGGTGACCATCATAAGCAATTCTTCCATTTCAAGAGGACGAGGGAGATAGAATTTCAAGAGTAAAAGACTGAGCCTCCAACTCTAAAGTGGCTTTTGTTTCCGCTGGACTCGGATTTTAAATCATCTGTGCTATTCATTAACTTGACGATGAACCTCCTTTGTTCTTAAAAAGCCATTTTATTGTTTATAGAGATCATATCACTAACTATATTCTCTCACCTAGATTATATACTCCACAAGAGGAGGGATTTTGTTTGGTTTACTGATGTTTCCCCAGCATCCAGAATAGCACCTGCCACATAAAAGGTGCTTAATACATATTTGTGGAATGAAAGATGAATTCTTTGAAGCCAGAAAGCTTACATTTTGCACCTCCACAGTAAATGCCAACTTGCTGATTAAATTAAGGAAAGAATCTTCATTCAGGAACACAATTTAAGATTTTCTTAGAAGCAAAGTGTGAAGTATCCTTTGCCTAAATAATATTCAAGGTTCTTTCCAGCTCTAACTTACTATGAATCTAGCAGTTTTCAAAGAATTAGAATCTCATATAAGATAATATATATACTACTAAAACTAGAGTGAAAATAATTGCATAAATCTTTGATTTAGAAAGCAATGCAGTGATTTTTCTAAGCCTTCAGATTATAAAGATCACATGTGAGAAACGATATTGACTGCAAACTATATTCTGTAAGTGCCTTTCTAGGGAAAACACAAAAAGGAAGTGCTTTTCTAGGGAAAAAAACAAAAAATCATGGCAGCGAGTTGTTTACTGGGAATGCCTCTATAAGCATAAAAATATGTATTTAATGTTACTGTATAAATAAGATGGCAAAGAAAAAATTTATGTCTGATATCTATATTGTGGACTATACCAAGGGTGGTATGACCCTAATGAGAGAGATATCTACCTACACAACCGTGTCAAATGTGTAGTTATTTAAATTTAAAGCCAATAAAAATAAAAGCAGTGAAAAAGAATAAAAAAGAGAATCAGAGGAATAGAAAGATCCATCTAAACCTGGCGCATATTTTGAATAATATACAACATTTTTGGAAACAAAGGAAGAAAGAGAGAGGAAAGATTTTAGAAAGTCACTCCAGAAAAAGTTCATCTTATAGAACTCATTTTAATTCTAGTCTTTTAGTACTTATTTATGTCAGACCACCTCTTAGTGGATGTTTGGTTTCCTGTGCTGAGCCTAAGAAAAATTGTCTTGTGGTCAGAAAATAGCATATTCTCAAGACAGTTGACTGAAAAGACTGTTTTTTTGGCTTACTATTTTTTTACAACAAATTTTACTTTAAAAAAGAGAGTGAATTAATCAGATTTAGATGAACTCTCACTGGTAGAACTGTAGTAGATATATTCTGTCTTCTTAAAAAAGAAAATGAATAAGCTTGAGGAGGATTTTATATAGAAGAAATTGACATGAAGAATAGGGCCTCAAATGAAAGCCAGTTTTTCTTCCCCCCAAAGATTTTATTTACTTCACAAAGAGAAACACAGCTAGGGGAGATATACAAGCAAGGGGAGTGAGAGAGGGAGAAGCAGGCTTCCCACAGAGCAGGAAGTCCAACAGGGGACTCAATCCAGGGACTCCAGGATCATGACCTGAGCTGAAGGCAGACACCCAATGACTGAGTCACCCAGGTGCCCCTGAAAGCCAGTTTTTGATCTGAGAAAGAGGAGAGAGAGAGAGAGAGAGAGAGAGAGAGAGAGAGAGAGAAGAAGAAAAGAAAAAAGAAAAGAGGAGAGGAGAGAAAGCTTTAATACTGGGAGGGGGTATTTCATAAAATAGTAGTTAGAAGAAGGCATGTGCCCAAGTTAGACTACAGAGGAAAGTCTGAACAACAGAAGCATTCTTGGGGCAAACTAATGCCAGGAACACTCTTATGGTTAATTTACTAAAATGAAAAGGTAAACAGGTATTCATTTGTTGAGGCTTATGACATGATAGTACACATGACAGTACACTTGCAATACCGGACCTTCAAGAAAAAGAAATCCTTAAACATTTTTTTTTAAGAGACAAATAGAAAAAACTAAATATTAGAACATTTTAACTTAGGTGAGGTAGATGAAAACAGAAAAGGAAGTATGAATATGGTAAGATGTCATTGATTTCAATCATTAAGATTAAAACGTGAAAAACTGGTAGGATCATACATTTAAGACAAATGAAAAATAGTCCTAAAAATGTACAAAAAAATGAATTTCAGCATCTAAGAAATTCCAATTAAATGTGTAAAAATTCCCCCTGCCAGAAAGTTCAATTAAATACCTAAGTTTGACAGGTTATCATGCTTTTATTATTGATATACTTGCAATATTTATAAATCTCAGGTTAAAAAATACATACATATTATTTAAAAAAATGCTTTTGAAGCTACAGAAAAGCATTCTCTGCCTACTTAAGGGCTCACGGGAAAACTGATGCAATATTCAATATCTACACCAAAACAAATATATACAAACTTCTAAATTTCATTTTCTAGAAATACCATCTATTAAAGTACAAGGTGCTTTATCTCAGAGACAGGCTTAAGCTCAGCCAGGAATTAGAAAATGTGTTCCGAGTGGAGGCCCAGTTCAACCTGATCATTTCCTGAGCACAATAAATCAACCAAAAAGCCCATCTTAAATAGCTAAAGTAGTCATAAAAATAGGCTGATGGTTACTTTGCTCCAGCGATAACATAATCCTCGGTCTTATTGTTGTGGAGCAGATGTCATTATGGGTGGGGCTGACGCGCAGAGCAGCTGAAACATTTTTGTACCACCCCCCCCTCCGCACACTTTCAATGGGATAGAAGGGGCTCCAAAAAGGTAAGGGAAAAGCTCTCAACGATCAATTCCTACTAGAGATAAGGAAGTTTTGATGTGGTCGTGGTACCGGTAAAGACCACAATGAGATTTTAAAAATCCCCCATGTTTAACTCCTACCCTGGAAAAGAGATCGTCCCTTTCTCCCCTCCCCTGCCGGCTCCTCCTTGGGACACTTGGCTGAGTCTTTCTTTCTCTCCTTCCCACGCTGAGGTGAGGTTGCACGCCAGCCAGGGACGCCTGTTTTTCTCTTCGCGCGGAGGGAACTCTGCGGGTAGGAACCCCGGGTGGCAGGAAGGGAGCGGGCGGCGCTTTGGGAAGGCAAAGAAAGCTCGCCAGGGACGAGCCGGGCTGGGGTTGGGAAAAGACGCGCGGGCCACCGAGGAGTTGGCCGTGGAGGCCCAGGTGACGAGGGAAAACTCCCGGTTCGGAGCTGGGACCGGACGCTTCCGGCGGGCCACAGTCGCTCTCGGCCTAGCGCGGCTCGCGTTCCGCGCTCCACCCGGCCGGCAGGGTGTTAGAGAGGGTAAACCGCGCCTCGCACTTGCCTGGGACCGGGTGACCAATAACTGGTAATAGTCTTTGCTCGGCGCTGGGCCTTGTCCTACACTTTCGAACAGAGTCTCCGGCAGCCACGACGCCATCTTGGGACGCCACCGCCGTCGCTAAGACAACCAGGAAGGGGCGGGGCTTGACTGGGGTCATGGGGCCAAAGCCCTAGTTTAAATCGAACCCCGCTTTTGAGCTAGCAGGGGGTTTCTGCCTTGGGGTGATGGACCTCTCTCGTAAGAGTCAGAGGGAACTCTGGTCCGTGAAATTTCAACCCTCAAGTCCCCGGTGACCCGAAAGGGAATTAGTTCCTGCTACCATGGAGGGGAGGGGGTGACCCCGGCGGAGGGATACCAAGCACAGCTCCACATTCCCCTTCCTGGTCCCTCGAAGGGATCGGGAGGAGATCTCCGGCCGCTGGGAGAGTCGCTCCGGGCGGTGGGGGAGGGAGGGGCGATGTGATGGGCCGCGAGTAGGCAGCGGGGCCTTTCCCGCGGACGAGCTCCTCAGCCTGAGCCAGCGGACAAAATAGTTCCCGGAGGGTGTTAGAACGGGCGGGGAGGGAGGCGGCGCGGGCGGAGGCGCACGCCGGCCGCGGTGCTGCGGC
>PITA01025599.1:0-24067 GCA_004023965.1 Spilogale gracilis
CTGCCTGCCTCTCTGCCTACTTGTGATCTCTCTCTCTCTGTCAAATAAATAAATGAATAAATAAATCAATCAATTAATTAATTAATTAATATGTTGTGAATAATTTCAAGGACCATGACAAAGATAAAGATTAGAAAGCACAACTTCAGGGCACCTGGGTGGCTCAGTGGGTTAAAGCCTCTGCCTTCAGCTCAGGTCATGATCTCAGGGTCCTGGGATCGAGGCCCACATCAGGCTCTCTGCTCAGGAGGGAGCCTACTTTCTTTTCTCTCTCTCTCTCTCTTCCTGTCTCTCTGCCTACTTGTGATCTCTCTGTCAAATGAATAAATAAAACCTTTAAAAAAAAAAAAAAAAAGAAAATACAACTTCAGTAGCAAGATATTCCAAGTAGCTGAGGAAAAGAATGGCTGCCTAAAACCAACTGTATTCATAAAAACTCTAAAAATGAAACAAAACAAAAATGGAATACAAGTGGAAGAACAGTATGCAAATATTGTATATTCTGATGAAGAAAAATACAATTAGTATGAGAACAGAAGGGAGAGAGAAATGGGGAAAGCAAAATTAGTTTTTTGATCGTTGAGTAGGTAAAATATTGGTGAAAGGATACAACTGAAAGTTAATGAACCAGATACTAGAAGGTTAAATAACAGAGAAATAAATGCAGTAAAAAAAAAACAAAGTAGCACATGGAAAATATATCATAATAGAAGCCAATGGCTAGCTGCTCCAAAATGTGCTGTTGTAGCATATTGATTAAAGTAAAGTTACTTAAAAGTTGTGCAAGAGGGACACTCAGACCCTCCTTTGTCCCCCTGAAAGCAGAAAAAATATATCCCATATGAACAATACCCTCCTTTTATCATGAGGTAAAGAGACATTTTATCACTAGAGATGGGGAATTTTAATGCTGAGAAGGCTATATAAACAAATCTTGTTACTTTGTACTACTTTAGCACTGCAGCCCCAAATTCCGTTTAGAATTCCTTACTAACTGAAGCTCCCAAAGTTAAATTTGCTTTGTCTTGTCAATCCCTCACAACTTAGTACCCCTTTGTCTAAAAATATGAACTGTTTGCTTTGATCTTTTCTTTGGGTCTCAATTTCATGATTGGTCTCCATGCATATGTAATAAAACCCTGCCATTTTTCTCCTGTTAATCTGTCTCATGCCAATTTCTTAGTTCAGCTGGAAGACATTGGAGGGTAGAGGATAATCTTCCTCTATTTCACTATCTATGATTAAAAACATATGACAAAATTGAGGCTAAACACAGCAGACATATCAATAAATGTGGAAGTAACTTTTATAAGAAAAATAAATCCAAATTGATTCATATACAAAAAAGACTCAACTATTTGCTTAACATAGAAATAAAGTAATCAAGAAAAGGCTAAGAGATTGCCAAAGATATACCAAGTGAATTGCAACAACAGAGATGCAGGGTTTGTTATATTCTTAATGAGTCCCCTTGTTCAACTATAGACCCCAACACTTAAAACCAGAAAGAGCCAAGGCAGATTAATTCGTGTTGTAACTAAAACTCATTATTTCGTATTGCATTTTCTTGAGGCATTGATGAAAGGGTTTTGCAATGACTAGAACATCCTAAACCACCAGACCTGAAAACCCTTGGATAACAAAAGGATGCCGAGAAGACCACATCCCATACATCCAATATGGGCTGAACACATATCAATTCCCACCTATGATCAAACAGACCTACCTAATCTCTGGCACACACCACCACCATCCCCAACCTCTCCTTATAAAGCTCTAGATGTCCATCTTGCCTGCAGAGAGGTCATTTAAGGCTTGAGCTTGTTACTTTCCCCAGCAGTAGGCACCTGAAATAGATTTCTCCCTTTCTCCTTTCCAAACCCTTGTCTCTTGAGTTATTGGCTTCATTTGTGATGAGTTTATCCAAGTTCATTCCACAACAGTGTTGGGAAACCCAGCCAGGAGCTATACTTTTGATTTGTCCAGCCTCCCTGAGATTCCCTGGGATAGATCAGTTGGCTGCTGCAGTGCACTATGGCTTTCCCATTGCTTTCCTGGGTTAGTAGCTGTGATAGAGTGTTTGGTAACAATCTTATGCCAAAGTGTAATTCAAATGAAATAGCTTTATTCATGCAGACAAAGCTTCTGTTTTTTCAAGATTTTTACTTATTTATTTGACAGAGAGAGAGAGAGATCACAAGTAGGCAGAGAGGCAGAGAGCCCAGGAAGCAGGCTCCCCACTGAGGAGAGAGCCCTATGCGGGCGTTGATCCCAGGACCCCAGGATCATGACCTGAGCTGAAGGCAGAGGATTTAAGCCACTGATCCCCAGATAATGCTTCTTTTAAGGCTGAAAGTGACAATTCATAATTTAGATGAATATCTTTGTTTCAGGTAACATAGAATGCCCCTCTACTTGGCAAAAGGAAATTCAAGGATTCTTCACTACAAGACTGCCTAAGTAGACAAAATATAAATGAGATATAGAAGGCATAAACAACATGAACAATAAGTCATATCTTAAGACTATGTGTCAAATATTAGAGAATATATCTTAAATGTGGAATTTCTAACTCACTGTGGGAAAGATGAACTTTTAAATAATGATGCTAGGGCACCTGGGTGGCACAGTCAGTTAAACATCCAACTCTTGGTTTCAGTTCACATCATGATCTCAGGGTTGTGAGATGGAGCCCTATGTTCTGCTCCAGCTTGGTGTGGAATCTGCTTGAGACTCTCTCTACTTCTGCCCCTCCTGCTTGTGCTTTCTCTCTCTAAAATAAATAGATAAATCTTTAAATAATGGTGCTGAGATAACTGGATAGTGATTTTGGACAAATGATATAATTGTTAAAATCGCATATCCCACCATAAGTAAGAATATATGCTATATGAATGAAGTTCCTAAATATAAAAACTGAAATACTAAATGTCATAAGCAGAAAATTCAGTGAGTTCTTCTATAGTATTAATATATGAATCAAAATATTTTATAGCTCACTGAATAAAATAAGAATCCATGCAATCATGCCATCATGAATAAAAAGTAGAAGATAAATAAATAGGTAGATGATTAGATAGATAGACCAACAGAAGAAATGTTCTAACTTATGGCTAATTTCCAGGTAATAAATATAAAATAAATAATGTAATTACTAAATCACCATTTGACAATTATCATAATATTTTTTCTAGCAATATCATTAATGATAGCAATAATTTTTCCAGGTGTAGGGGCCAAGGACACGCCACCCCAAGATGGGCCATATTGGAATGAATATTGAATATTTTCTTGACCTAAAAGCAGACAAAACCCAGAAGATTCAGATAAAATTCTTTATCTTCCCCTTACGGCCTACATTTACATTGGAAAGGAGAGCCTATGCCAAAAAGGCAGCTATTAAAAAATTCCTCCTTACATAAGAAACTTAGGTGCACAGTAGGGCACTCTTCTCATCTTTCTGTTAATGGTCTTCCTCCTGTTTGTATCCCCAGACCTTAGTCCCTCTCAGCTCAGGATGTCATATTAGTCTCATGTTGCCTGCCTTTGGAATGTGTGTGTGGATTGCCCATATGTGCAAAACAACATTTGATCTTATCCTGTTAATCCATCTCATGTCAATTTGATTCTTTTTTTTTAATGACTATTATTGCTTTTTTAAATAATTTACTTATTTGACTGAAAGAAACACAGCTAGAAAGGGAACACAAACAGGAGGAGTGAGAGAGGGAGAAGCAGGCTTCCCGCCGAGCAGGGAGCCTAATGCACGGCTCAATCCCAGGACTCCAGGATCATGACCTGAGTGGAATGCAGACCCTTAACGATTGAGCCACCCAGGCATCCCCATGTCAATTTGATCCTTAATCCAACTAAAGGACCTTGAAAGGCAGAGGAAATTCTTCCTTCACTAAACAGGCATTAATCATCCATGTACTGTGGGCAAAATCATGATAAGCAGAATATACTGTCATAAAGTATCTCCCCACAAGATACTTACAGGGAAAAATTGGTGGTGGGCCAGTTTTCTTCATTGTGAAATTACTAATGGACCTAATTTTCAACATATGTTTCTTATGAACCATTGAAAACTGAACAATTATTCTATGGAATTCTTACCAGAAAAGCATCAGCTGAATGCATAACCAGTATAAATTACAATATAAATATGCACATTATGGAACGTTCTATATAATAACTGTCCTTTCCTCTATAAAATTCAAAAGTTCTGAAAGAAAGAAAAATGAAGAAAAATTTCCAAATCAGGAAGCCTAAAAAGACATGATAACTAATGCATCATATGATCCACGATCAAATTCTAGTAAGCTAGTTTGCTTCTGAGGCAACTGATGAAATTAGAATATCTTGTACTACATAATTAATATTAATTTTCTTATTTTAATAATTACACTCTGACTAAATAAGGCATGTGTAACTGACTTGTTCCTGAGCATATATGGAGAAATAGGAGAGAGAGAGAGAGAGAGAGAGAGAGAGAGAGAGAGAGAGAGAATGGCAAAGAAAACATAATAAAATGTTAACATTTATAAAGGCAATGTAGGTAAAAGGCAAATGGGAAGTTTTAATATTCTTTTTGCAACTCTTTTGCAAATAAAGTACTTCAAAATAAAAATTTTTAAGTAAATTGCAGGATTTTTTTCACTCACATTTATTTAGTTCCATTCATTTTGTAAAGGAGATAAAGCAAAGTGTCACAGAGATTAGAGATGAGAGTTTGAGAACAAAGGCATCAACATTAATTCAGGACATACTGGACAAAAGTAAGTAAAGTGAACATTTTAAAAAGTAAAACATTAAGAAAAATGGGAGAATAATTAGAGGAAAGGAATATGTAAATAAAAATTGAAATACAAAGGTCATAGAGGTTTTGGAGGGTAAGAAGGCAAGATTTTTATTCACATTATTTTTAAAATTATAAAGTAAGTT
This sequence comes from Spilogale gracilis, assembly GCA_004023965.1. Lineage (NCBI taxonomy): Eukaryota > Metazoa > Chordata > Mammalia > Carnivora > Mephitidae > Spilogale > Spilogale gracilis. The sequence continues at coordinate 4,945 of PITA01025599.1, forward strand.
GTAACTTAAGTATAGGCAAAATCTAGCTCCACATTTTTTGTTTTCCCTATATGATTATGCAATGAAAGATAGAAAAGTAATTCATACATTCATGCAAGAAACTCTTAAACTAGAATAGATGTCCATATTGCTGCAGAAAGTGCACAAATTTGGGAGCCAGACAGATCTGCATTTGAATTTTACCCTTCCAATTTCCAGCTTTTTGAAAAATGTTAGCTCCTTTTTTTTACAGAGAAGAGAACTGGCTAATTTTGTTTCACTCTGTGAATTTTAAGATGAGTTTCAAAGAACACAGAAGGAATGGAAATCTGTAGTTTTTAAGAGGTTAGCTAGTTTCATTCAGTCAGCTAAGTCTTTGGCAGACCATGATCCACATTTATCTGCATAAAAACTTCCCCCCAGAAATTCTGCATGTGAACGTGGAGGAGAATCCAAGAATTTGCATATTTAACAAGCACCCCCAGATGATTCAGATCTACATTATATTTTATGAATCACTGCTTTAGATGGAGAAGCCCTAAATTACCACATTGGGCTAATCTTGCTCTGAAATGTTAATGTTAAATGAATCCTTTCTCAAAAGTCAGTTTCTACATATTTGACTAAGTGGAAAAATATAGAAAGAAAACATTCTTAGATTATTTTTTCATAATACTATCATGTTTGAATTTAGGAAAAAGCTAATTTTGCTCTTTTCATGTATCAATTATTAAAACAAAATGTTTGCCACAGTGTAGCCACTTGTATTTTAAAACAACAATAAGACTGGAAATATTCACAGATTGATTTATAAATGGAAAGTAAACTGAAATGGCCAATAGTTGAGAGAAAAATAAATAATGCAATAGAGAAACTGAGTCATATTACAGTAATTAAAGATACTTAAATTACGCAAGGGAATATTTTTAATAATAACTGTAGTAAGGGAAGCAGGGGATTACATTGATTGCATGGTATTGTAAAGGGAATGGGTAGATAAACTCACCATTATATAACGTATTTTCAGCGAGCACAAAAAATAATATAAATTCTCTTACTTATAAGATTATTTCTAGATTCACCACTGTTCTCATTCTGTTCTAATCAAGGATTATCAGAAAATTAATTTTAAATTTAAAGCTAAATATCTGTGTCTCCAGCTCGACCCCAAGACCTGACCTTTACTGCTCACCTGCTTGCAGGCACAAATCTTTGTCCCACATTTTTCTTTTAGCTCTTCTTTTCAGCTTATCTTCTAACTCAGGTAAAAGACTCAATGGGCATAGAATCCTCTGATGGAAATCAAAACTACCTCTCAAACAATAAGGACTTCCCATATTAAAAATTCTGATAACTCAGAGCACTCAAACCAGTATGGGCTTAACCCAACTCACCCTTGCACAGATGGACCAAGGAATGACAGTTACCTTTACCTTTACTAAAATTTCTGCCCCAAAAGGAGCACAATCATCATTTACATAACATACAATGAATGTATAGGAATGTTTATTTAAGGCCCATGTGTGACTTTATGACCCCTCTTTATATGATGAGAAGGTTCCCCTTCCTAAATATCTATTCTATAACCCTAAGTTAAAGGTGCTCATTCATCCTTGCTCAGGGAGTCAGAGCTTTGTGATATCCTTATTTGCTGCAAATAAAGTTTTCTTTGAGTGAAGACTCCATCTGGTGTAGTTCCTATCTGTAACACACCAAGGAACAAATACACATTAGTTGAGTTACATCTGCACTTTTTACTCCTTATGCTGGGAGCTTCTATCCTTGGTGAATAAATATTGCTTTAGAAAAAAATTAAAATAGATACAAATTCTATACATTGACATGCAAATGGAAAAATACTGTATTAACAATACCTTATCATCATTACATTTAATACGACCAGAAAAAATACATACATCATCAGTCTACTTTTCTAACGTAATTTCTCTCTGACAGTGGCCAAAGTGACATTTTGTGGAAAAGCATGTAGTCATCCTCTATGACCATGTCTCTGAAAATAACAGAAGATTTTAGATGTGACACTTGTAGTAAACACCAATTCCATAAATTCCAAACTTCTTTTCTTTCTTAATCTACTTGGTGCAGAGACATTAATGATACACATTTTCTCAAATATAGTTAATGTATCTTATGGATCTACTTCAACTTTGCATGAAAAATGTCCTAAAATATGAAGTAAATTATTGACCATCAAAGAAGAATGAAAATCTATTTATTTTTAGTCAAAAGGTTACCAGTTTTATTTTCATGGTATCAGGGAGGAAGAGATTTTCTTCCATCCAAGTTTCTTCTAGCTGGACTAAGACTCAAAGTGACATGAGATGAGAGAAAATCAAATTCAGTTTCCACTGTAGAGGCCAAGGGCAGACCATCTCAAGATAGGCCATTTTGGCATGAACATTATTTTGAATTATAGATAGTCTAAACCCAGAAAATCAGAAAATAGCCTCAATTGCGTATTTGTACAGGAAGAGCGCTATTAGCAGAGATTCCTCTTTATCAAAGGAACTTATCTGTATAATAAGGAAAACTTTGTTTTCCCAATAGCTCCTTTCACCTTCCTGCTAATTATTTTTCTCCTTTTTGTATCCTCAGGCCCCTACCCATCTCCTTAGCTCATATAAGCATCATGTTGCCTCAGTGTCTGTGGAATTTTCATCTCTATGTATTCCCCACATATACACTATTAAATCTGGTTTTCTTCTGTTAATCTGTCTCATGTCAATTTGATTCATAGTTCAACTAGAAGGATCTTGAAGGGTAGAAGAAATTCTTCTTTCCCAATACCACTTGAGAATCCATACAGACATGAAATTCCAAAGACAGTCTGGCAATAAGAGGCTTATATGATATCCTGAGCTAAAGAGAGAGGTGGGGTCTGGGGATACAAACAAAATGAAGACCATTATCAGGAAGGTGAGAAATTCTTGGTAAGCCGATGTTGCCCTCTTATGTAGTTAAGTTTCTTAGGTAAAAAGGAATCTCTTATTAATAGTTCTCTTTTTGGTACCAGTTTTCCTTTCTAATGTAAATTTAAGTCATTGAGGGGAACTAAAAAGTTTTTCCTGAATTTGCTGGCTTTTGATTGCCTTTAACCCAAGAAATATTCATGCCAAGGGGCCCATCTTGAGGTGTCTGCCCTTGGCCCACAGAGTGGATTGGGTAGGGTGAGGAATAAAATACCTTTTTTTTTTAAGATTATTTATTTATCTGACAGAGAGAAACACAGTGAGAGAGGGAACACAAGCAGGGGGAGTGAGAGAGGGAGAAGCAGGCTTCCCACTGAGCAGGTAGCCTGATGTGGGGCTTGATCCAGGGACTCCAGGATCATAACCTAAGCCAAAGTCAGTTGATTAACCAACTGAGCCACCCAGGCACCCCCCAAAAAACTTTTTAATTAAACAGATAATACCTAGGAGTGCCTGGGTGGCTCAGTCGGTTGAGTGCCTGACTTGATTTAATCTTGGGTCACAATCTCAGGGTTGTGGGATCAAGTCCCACATTTGTCTCCATGAATAGCAAGAAGTCTGCCCCAGCTACTCTCCTCCTCTCTTTTGTCCCCCCCACTCTTCTCTCTTTCTAAAATAAATAAATCTTTAAATAGTTATCTATTTTCATAAACAAAAATAAAATGTTTCATCTATGATTATTATTTTTAATTTTTTGAGAAATTGCATTTGTCTGATAAAAATCATTGTATTAACAGCTACTTTATCGGATATAATTTTATTTTTGCCCTTAAATTATAGTAAAGGTGATCAAGAAATGCTATCTACTATAGTTCATAATATAAAGATTTGGATATAAAATATGCAGTAGTAGAGAATTAAATTAAAACTTAAAAAATATGAAGCAGGAGCGCCTGGGTGGCTCAGTTGGTTAAGCGACTGCCTTCGGCTCAGGTCATGATCCTGGAGATCTGGGATCGAGTCCCACATTGGGCTCCCTGCTCGCCAGGAAGCCTGCTTCTCCCTCTCTCACCCCCCCTGCTTGTGTTCCCTCTCTCACTGTGTTTCTCTCTGTCAAATAAATAAAATCTTTAAAAAAAAAATATGAAGCAGAAATAAATTAAGCACTTATAAGTTATTTGGAAGAATCAATACATTAATCACATAGTTTAGCTTGATATCTTAGGTTTAAGGCAATATCACTATTTTTCAATTAAAAACTAAAATAAAATAGATGCTTCTCATGATGTAGCTATTCAAATATGACCATATAACTACATGTGTAAAATACAGCTATGAAAAACTATCATTTTAGGGATGGTAAAACCTGCTTTCACTGTTTCTGCATTGGTAAATAAATTGCCTTATTTCTCATTTTCTCCGACTTTGACTTTGTAGTCATGCCCTCATTACCATATTCAATTAATTAGTGCACAAAGGTAATATTCTAGTGCTCACAACTCATGGAGTTACATTATTGACTCCAAACAAATAGGGCAGATTCTTAATGCAAGGTGAGCATTCAAAGATCAGAAGAAACAAAGCAAAGAAATTCATACCTTTGTGAAAAATACTAATACTAAAAATCCATTACTTGACCAAGAAGACCTCCTACAAGGACAAAGAAACAAAGAAAAAAGAAAAGTACATTGAAACTGAATGTAAAAATGAGGGTTGCATTCATTTTTATCTCACCTTGACCTGACCTGACTGAGTAGAATTAGAACAAAAATATTTCTTTAGAAATTTTTCATCTCACATTCTGAAAGAAACCACAGCATTATTTTACCTTTGTAATTTTTTGAATTTATTATGCATTTGTACACTAGTATCAAAAGCATTTTAAGTCTGTAATATTTTCTTCATGTTCAATATTTTCTTAATTCCTTGCTGAGTTAATGCAGGAGTGTTTCATAGAGCATTTTACATAGGTTTGTTGGGGAAAAAATGCAAACACCAATGTGATGTAAAACTTTTGAATCTTATATTCTGTTTTCCCTTGCCAATAGAGTTATGTTAGCCTGCAACTTGGAAATGAGACTTGTCTTGAGACAAGTCTTAAAGCAATGCCCTGTGTTTGGTCTGTAAATATAGCCCAATGTCACTGCCTATAACAGTACACATAATCCCTGTAATATAGACAGCAGATGTGAGTAGCCACAGACTTAGTGTCAGTCATGACACCTTCCCCCTCTCCCTCCAATGATGAACTCTTTAACATCTTTCTGACACTGCTGTTAACTTAAGTGAACCTCTTAATCTTCAGTAAAATAACAGTAATATAATAATACAATAATGTAGATACTTGAAAATGTCACTTCACTGTATCCAATCACAGAGTTTCTGGTTCACTCCTGATATTTTCACACTAAAATGGAAAGCAAACTGGGAAGACTATGCAAATACCTCTCTTCTTTTTGTCTACTGGGTTTTGTACTCTCCCTCTTAGTCCTCCTAGCCCCTCCTTTTGACTCTAGGGACGATGTTACCAAGAGAACTTTTCTGTTTCCAAGTCCCTTACTTTCCCATAGGAATGCCCAACTGCCCCCCCCTTTTTTTTGTCTTTGGAAATTTATTGGTGAAATGGCCCAAGAGGGAGCACTTAAATTTAGAGATTGTCAGGGAGAAAATCATGGAGATTATATATAGGTTTTAGAGGGCATCAATATCTGTCTCTTTTCCTTAAGAACTTGACTTTTTTGCTACTGTATTCTCCCAAGCTTCAATCTTAAAACTCTGAGAATTTTATGTAAAGTTTACTGTTAATACTTAAAAAGAAAACAAAATAAAGCAAAAATCCAGACTAGTAGGACAGGCTTTAAAATCACCATGATTAAGATGCAGATTTAGATGAGTCATTATTAATTACTGTAAAAGTGTTGTACTTTTCCAACATATTGTTCTAAATATATAACTTTACAATGAAACAGGTTTGGCATAAAAATAAATTTTGATATATTCAAATTAGAATAAAATAAAGCAGATTAGGGGTATAAAAATTCTTTAATCAGAGATAATTGTATAGATAACTGATAGAGTTACCAGTTTTAAATAGAAATTTAAGTGGTACATATATACAATGGAATACTATGCCTCCATCAGAAAGGATGAATATCCAACTTTTGTAGCAACATGGACAGGACTGGAAGAGATTATGCTGAGTGAAATAAGCCAAAAAGAGAAAGTCAAGTATCGCATGGTTTCACTTACTTGCGGTGCATGAGGGGTAAACTGGAGGACAGTGGGAGAAGGAAAGTAAATGAGAACTAGGGTAATCTAGGGAGGGAAATGAAACAACAGAGACTTTGGACACAGAAACAAACTGAGGGACTTGGAGGGAGGGGGTAGAGGGATGGGAGAGCCTGGTGGTGGGTACTGGGGACACCTAAAGCGTGGAGCACTGGGTGTGGGGAATGGGGAATGAATCTTGGAACACTGGAAAAAAAAAATATTAACAATAAAAAAAAAAAAAGAGAGAGAACAAGGAAAGTATAAATCTGCCATAGGAACTCTATGGAAAAAAATTACTAGGGAACTTTTTATCCTGTAAAAGTTAAGTAGAGTCAGGAAAATTTGCATTAGACAAAACTTGTAATAAATAAAAAAAAATTATATATCTCTAAAAAAATAATAAAATAAAATAAAATAAAGTAAAATAAAATCTGCCCATCTTAAAATCCATTACTAGCCTTTTATTATCAATCAGTCATAAGAGTTTTTATGTAGTCTAGATACAAGCCTTTATCAGATATATGATTTGCAAATGTTTTTCCATTCTGTGGATTGTATTTTCACTTTCTGAATAGTGTCCTTTGAAGCACAGAAGATTCAGTTGTGTTAAAGCCCTAACTTACCTAGTTTTCTTTTGATAATCTTGTTTTTGATGTCATGTTTAAGAATCCATGGCAAAAACCAAAGACACGAGATTTATGCCTTTTTTTCTTATAGGCATTTTATAGTTTTAGCTCTTATATTTATATATTTGATCCATTTTGAGTTAATTTTTGTTTATGAAGTAATGTAATGGCCCTATTTCCTTTGTTGTATGTGAATATCCAGCTGTCCCAGCATCATTTTTGAGAAGATTATTTCTCCCCCATTAAATTGTCTTGGAACCCCTGTGGGGGGAAAAAAAAAGAAATTTAAGTGTCAAAAATGAGCAATGCATATTTTAATTATTTAGTACTTAAAAGCTCAAAGACATAAAAGAAATCCCTGCATGTAAGTATAAGAAGCAGCAACACTTATATTTCTAAGTACTTATTCTTATGGACATGAGAAGAAAACGGTGGGTAGGTGGACTCTTCCACTCACTGCTGCTCTTTAACTTAAATATCTGGAGAAAAGCTTAAAAAGATTAGTTATAATTTTCCTCTTTTTTTTCACCTTGACTATAAATTTGTGAAAGTGACATTGTGTTGTACTCAAGAACAAATCTTGTTTAAGAAATGTTTCACTATTCTGTTCCCTCAGGTTGAGCAATCCCTTTCTCTCCTTGAATGGTCTGCATAAACAGAGCTTTCTGGCATATACATCCAACTGAAACAAATTAATAACTGCCCTCAATTGCACAGTAACATTGTTTTTACACCATTCTTTACTATGTTAGTCCTTCAGTCATTCAGGATGTCCCTCACATGTAAGGATTTGAAAAAGTGGCCAAATGTTTCTGCCAGAGCTTCATTCTGTTGATAAAGGCAGTAGCTTTTAGATTAGAAAACTGTCAACTGTTGCAAAAACTTCAATAGTATGATTTTGGCTAGAAAACACATAAACTCACACAACATCCAGGCAACCTTATTCTTTAATGATAGGATTATCTGGTTGAAAGTCCTAATAGGCCATTTCTTTATGACACACTTTACTATTTTTCCATGCCCATTACACTCACAAATAATCATCTTTCAATTCAGTTCAATACCATTTCGGCTTTCCTTTCATGAAAGAAAGAAAAGAAAGAAGAGAAAGAAAGATGAAAGAAACAGAGAAGGAAAGAGAAAGAGAAAGAAAGAGAGAGTGGGAAGAGAGAGAGAGAAAGGAAGGAAGGAAGGAAGGAAGGAAGGAAGGAAGGAAGGAAGGAAGGAAGGAAGGAAGGAAAAAGGGAAGGAAGGAAGGAAGGAGGGAAGAAGGGAAGGAAAGAAGAAGAGGGAGGGAGGGAGAAAGGAAGGAAGAGACAGGGAGGAAAAAAGGAAGAATGAAAGATCATATGGCTTTATAACCAGGGCCAGCCTTAGGAAAGAACTTCGGAAGAGGTAGAGGTCTCCATGAAAGTTTCATAAACTCAATGTCATCTTCCTTCTGATTCTTGTTTCCATGCCACTCTTTCCCTGTTTCTTTTCCATATTCTTTCCTTTAATGAAAACACATCTCTCAACTTGACTAAAGTCCTTTGTGTGGTTCTGCTTGGCAGGTATCTTCATTCCTAACCCTTGGTTTTCTTTAATATGATCATTACTGAATGTGATTTGATGTTAGTTAAATTGAAAGGTAACTAAGTTATGTACCCAAAGTGACTTTAATTTTCTAAATTTCAAAACAGGAAAAATAAAGATATATTCTATATCAACCTTTGCCTATAATCTCCTGTTTTTACTAACTGCTCAGAGTTGGGTCCAAAAGTGGCAAGGGAATCCTCTGATTTTAACTCCCAGTCAGGGTGGAGCGAATTCAATTGAGGGAGAAAAAGCTGAAGTATTCTTGCCCTTCCCCTCCCATTCATTTAATGGGTTTCAAATATATGTCCATATCTCAAAAAAAATTTGATATTTGAAAGGTACTGTTGAGCAGGTTAAACTTTGGACAAAGAGAATCAGTGAATGAATAAAAGGATACAACATGATGAGGGCATGTGATGTGAATGGGTCTTTCCGGAGACTATAGTAATGATCACAGCCCTATCCCAATTCAGCATTCCCAACCATCCATGCATCTGTGTCCCAACTTCCTGCTTCCCTTTCTTTGTTTCTACCTCTCTCCTCCACCTCTAATAGGATGTACAAGATCAGTCACGATTGCATAGTTTCATCTTCTCCCTCTCTTCTCTTTGTTCTTTAAGCTCCAGCAGTATTCAATTAACTCCTTAAATGATGCTATGAATTTTATGAACCTAACTAAATAACAGATCTTCGGAATAGGGTATCATTCCTGGAACATGAAGCAGGAAGGGTGGGCTAAAATATAGTTATTATTTTGTGTGTGTCCTGTGGCATGGTTGAGTTGGGGAGAGGGAGGGAGGAGGTTTGGGGATCAAGGGAGAGAAGACATGAAGTAAAAGAAGACAGAAAAGTTTTTATGTGCATGAAAACAGTCTTGGAAATCACACCCAGGCTTATGATCCTAAGCCTGATCAGAATTAAGAAAGACTAAAATTAATTCCTTGATCATTTATTCTGCTATTCATTCAATAAATATGTATTGAGTGTCTATTATGTAGGGAGATATCAAAAAACAAAACATCCCCCAAAAAAAATCCTTCCCCTTTTAGGGTTTATATTCTAGGTGGTATGAGACAGACAATAAGAACAACAAAAATAGTAATAATATCTTTAACAATGAATGTTCTGAGGAATCTTGAAGTGGCAATATGTGTTTTGAATACAAGATTATTTTAGAAACAGAGGAGCAGGTAAAGAATCATGAGACTAAATTAGAGACAATATGAAAATGAATCACACTTAACTAAATGAGAGTCCATAACAAACAATATTAATGGACAGAGATATATAAAAGAGAATGAGTATGACAATAATCTGAAAGATATAATCAGTAGAAAGTGGACCAGTTGATTGATTCAATGGGTAACCAAATGGTAAACCAAATGCCATCTCCTTTTAGAATCCTGCCACCTGTCAAAAACACAGCTCTGCATCTAGACCACTTCCTCAGCATCTGTCTTGTTCCAAGGGTGTGAGAATAATGCCAAGTCCTGAATCTTCCTCTTCATGACTTGTTTTGTCTTTTATGTGCTGAACTCTGTGCCTCACTGCCAAGTGCAGATTGTGACCGAAGTGTACTTTCAGTGTTCCGTACATCAATTTCTATCAGAAGGAAATCCTTAGAACACTATGAAGGTGAGAATTAGTTACAAATTTTGTCACTACTTCATAACTCTAACAATTATTTTTGTATTTTATCAAATGTTTACTTCTGTATAAATAACTTTTAATACCCATATGAATTTATTGGTTATTTAGACATGTTTTGGGTTATGTTTTCAATTTCCCGTGTTTTGTTATTCAATAGTCAACGAATATTGTGCCTGCTTAATTATGGCAGGTTTTGGAAGAGAAGAGTTAACAAAAAGAAAGTCTCTGATTTATAGACTTACATTCTGGTGAGAGAAATTGGTAAAAAGCAAACATAAAACATCATAATCAACAACAAAGCACATAATATGCCAGTTGGTATAATACAACAAAAAATGAGACAGGATTAGGGGAGAGAAAGTGATGGGGGAATAATATGAACAGAGTAGTCATGAAAAGCTTATCAGATAATGTTCCACTTAAGAACAGACTTGAATGAAGTGAGTCATACAGGTATCCGGGAGGAGTGCATTTCAGGACAAAAAATTGATTTGTAATCCCTAGCAGCACACCATTAAGGTGTCTAGAATGGGTGCATATTAGCCAAAATGCATAACTTGATGCATACTGAATACTCTTATTTTCTTTCTCCTTTAGATTGTACTAAATCTAGGACACCATATAAATTATTTTTCTTAAAAGTAAAATCCCAAAATTTTCATTTACAATGTTAGTTCATCAAAGACAAATACATTTTTACTGTTGCATAACATTTATTTATGTTTTTTAAAGATTTTATTTATTGGGGCGCCTGGGTGGCTCAGTTGGTTAAGCGACTGCCTTCGGCTCAGGTCATGATCCTGGGTACCGGGATCGAGCCCCATATAGGGCTCTCTGCTCAGCGGGAAGCCTGCTTCTCCCTTTCTCACTCCCCCTGCTTGTGTTCCCTCTCGAGCTTTGTTTCTTACTGTCAAGTAAATAAAATCTTAAAAAAAAAAAAGATTTTATTTATTTATTTGGGTGCCTGGGTAGCTCAGAGGGTTAAGCCTCTGCCTTCGGCTCAGGTCATAATCTCAGGGTCCTGGGATCCAGGCGCACATCGGGCTCTCTGCTCAGCAGGGAGCCTACTTCCTCCTCTGTCTCTGCCTGCCTCTCTGCCTACTTGTGATCTCTCTGTCAAATACATAAATAAAAAAATCTTTATTTATGTATTTGACAGAGAGAAACACAGCTAGAGAGGGAACACAAGCAGGGGAGTGAGAGAAGTAGCAGGTTTCCCATTATACAGAAAGCCCAAAGTAGGACTCAATCCCGGGACTCCAGGATCATGACCTGAGCCGAAGATAGACACCCAATGACTGAGCCACCCAGGCACCCCTACTGTTGCATTACTTTTAACCTCATACAACTCCTTCAAAGTGTATTCAACATCTCTAAATACTTTGTATGGAATGCAGACACCATGTTAAAAAATGAATAAAAAGTAGCATTAATAATGAAAGTGGGATACTCTTACTTATAACTGTATACCCCTCACACACGCAGGCTAAAAAGATGAAAGTGTGGTTTAAGATAGAAGATGAGTGTAAAATACTGAACAAATACTTATAATCTAAAAGCCTTTATTTTATTCCATGTCTCCGGGTCAATGATTTCTTTGCTCAGCATGTAGTTCTTCATTACCTGGCTTAATTAACTGATGACTCCAGAAGTTAATTAACTTAATTTTTATCTTATCAACTCTAACTCTGGAGAAGTATTTATAAAGTATGGATATAGCAGAGCATGAAATTTATCATAGCACAGTTTTTATTATTAATTCTCATTAATGGATATAAAATAGGAAACTAGTGTGACTTGTTTTGTAATAACTACTGCCATGTTATGATACAGAAGCATTGATTTTTATTAAGTATCAGATTTAGAAATTCAACTATTTCACACAAATGACGTTAAATCACTAGTGTCGACTCTATTTTACCTTGGTAATTGCATTATTCATTGTATTTTTGATAATTTATATGCCTTGGGCATTATTCAGATTGCCATTTATCATAAAAGCAGTTTTAAGTGTGATTTGTGTATATTTCCAGCAGAAATATGGTAAAGTGATTGACAGCATTGTGAGGGGGAAAAAAAACAGTCTCAGACAAAGTTACATAGATTGTTTTACCAGTAAACAATTAGAGCACCAAATTATTCATGCTAACAGAATTAATCCCTCCTGTAATAATGACATTAGAACAAAAATGACAACAATTGACTTATTTTCAATAAGTTAATGTGACTACAAACTAAACATATCATATCTGAAAAGATCTTAGAGGGTGTAAAATTTCCCACAATACAGAAGTTCTTAACATAATTCTAAATCCAAATACAATGGGACATCAGACGCAAAGGCTCTGGACACAGAGAGGTCTAGGTTTAAATGTTGGGTCAACTATTTTCTGTGAGTATAAAAATTGAACAAGACATGTAGTTTTGGAGCTTATGGTTCCCATCTGTAAAATGGTCATTGTTTTGATAATTCGTACACAATACCTAACACTGGATATGTGTGCATCATATAATTCATTAGTACCTGTTTCATTTCACAGTAATTTTTTTCATTATAACATCCAGGTCACTATCAGTTCCTTATGCACCAAATATAATAAATAGGATGCTCACTGAAGACTTCAGCCTACCCATAATGATAATAACAGAAACAACTTGTGCAAACACAGATCCAATTTGTTAAGGCCTCTGGTAAATACTTTTAGTTATGTTCTGAAGTATCGCCAAAAATCTCATAATATTTTGTGCCTTAACTGAAGAATTTTTTCAAAGAATAGTCAGGCATGTGTGAAGTGGCAGAAGCAGAATTTAAATCTATTTTTCTCTGTTATCAAACCTGTATCTGATGAAATACTAAATTTAGTCATTTTTTTACTGTTATGCGTATGATAAAATTTTTTACAATTTACAAAACACACAGCTTTAAATAAAACAATGAAAATAATTAAACATCTTTTTCAAATAAAAAAGGAAGTATAAACTATGTAGGGAGGAATAACCTTTGTTCATTGAGAACTTATTTCTGACAAGCACCATCTTGCTGTCTTTAATTCAGGAAAGAATTCTGTCAAAACTGGCCAAGCTGTGCTAACAGACTTGATACCATTTTGACAAAGCACAGCACACCCAGAGGCATTAGGGAGCAAGACTTCACAAAGATCATGTGTACTTTGGCCATCTGTGTATTTTAAATTTTTCAGAACAATAAATCTCACAAAATTGGATATTTTGCACAAACTCTAATGTGTTTGCACATTTTTGATAGAGTTGAACAATATTTTATGAAACTGATATATCTCTAAAATATTTCTGTAAAATCAATTTGAAAATATAGAATCTTATTTTCCATCAGTTTTACTGTATCACTTAAAATGTTTCACTTGATATATACCTAAAATATTTTTGCAAAACCAATTTCTGAATATAGGATCTTATATTCCACTATGTTTTCTGTCATTTGATCTGCATTTCTTTGAAAAACTAGTTAGAAATTTAAAAAATATAAAAACTCACATTTAAGAAATCTGTTTTAAATATATTTTGGATGTCAAAACAACAGTAGTGCTCAAAAGAATTTGCAAATAGATACGTAAATGATGGGGAAGAATTTTGACTTTTGAATCAATGGTAATTTAACATTCTAATGGGATAGCAACAATTATGAGAAAATTAAAAATAATGCAATACCCTCAAATATGCATATAAGAAAATATTTTCTTCCACATGATGTTATAGCAAATAATATACCAAATCTAATACTAAAAACATTAATTAGGTTCTCACCACTGCTTTAAATTAATTAGATTTTTTAATCTCCATAATCGCATTTTAGGCTCTTTACTCATTTTTTTTTTAACCAAAAAGCATTTTTGAAGAATTGTACTGAAATTGACTAGTCAGGTTAACTAACTTGTCCATGGTTATATTGTAGATGCACTATAACAATCACATCATACCTAATCTACTTGAATTTAGAACTCATGGTATCCATGGGGTGCCTGTGTGGTACAGTCCTTGAGCGTCTGGCTCTTGGTTTCTGCTCAGGTCCTGTGTGATCACAAAACCTTGGAAGAGAACCCCCTGTGAGGCATCCCACTGAGCTTGGGATTCTCTTTTTCCCTTTCTTTGCTCCTCCCACTTGTGATCCCTCTCAAATAAATCTTACCAAAAAAATTAAACTCATGGGTATTCATCACTTTGCACCAATAAATCAATATAATTCTTTGGGTTTGCTACATTGATTCCTGAAAAATTAGAGAGGTTCCTGATTTTTAGAAATGAAATTTCAGAGTAAGAAAAATTAAACTTTCAAGAAAATTTTAAAGGATAGGAAACAGAAATAACTTTATAATTCAATTAAACAGAAATAAGTCTTACTTGAATACAATTTGCTCAGAGGCATGATATGAAAATTTTAAAAATATTATTTATGAAGACTCAACCTCTTCAGATACCTGTTTAAAATGCTGTCTTCCTTCCTTCACCTAATGGGAAATAAGAGGGGGAGAGGACCACGAGAGACTATGGACTCTAGGAAGGAAACTGAGGGTTTTAGAGGGGAGGGGAATGGGGGAATGGGTTAGCACAGTCATGGGTATTAAGGAGGGCACATACTGCGTGGAACACTGGGGTGTTACTGACAAACTGTGAATCATGGAGCACTACATCAAAAACTAATGGTGTACTCTATGGTGACTAACATAATAAAAAAAATTAAAAAAAATAGAAATAAATAAAATGCTGTCTTCCAAGGATTCATTAACTCATGTTCTTATGAACTTGCATAAAGAATTTGTATGGAATAACTACACTTTACATGTTCATTAAGATATATATATATATATATATATATATATATATATATACTCGTGGTCCTCGTGGTCCTCTCCCCCTCTTATTTCCCATTAGGTGAAGGAAGGAAGACAGCATTTTAAACAGGTATCTGAAGAGGTTGAGTCTTCATAAATAATATTTTTAAAATTTTCATATCATGCCTCTGATACTATATATAGATACTATATATATATATACATATATATATATATATCTCAGAAGCACTTTTTCATTGTACAAATAGTCAATAATTAGGAGATTCTGGTATAAAATTTCAGTTCTTACCAATAAGGCAGTAGGACAATTTATTCTAAAAAAGAAAAAGGAATGGACTCTTCCTGCCTTAAGTAGTCTTTTCTCCAAGTTCTGAGCCAGAAGATACAGCTTATTTCACAAAGGGCACCTGAGTGGCTCAGTTGGTCATGCATGATTTCAGGGTAGTGAGATATAGCCCTGTGTCAGGCTTCAAGCTGGGCCTGGAACCTGCTTAAGATTCTCTCTCTCCCTCCCTCCTTACCCTCCCCAGCCCCTCCCTTCTCTATGGGACTCTATTATTCTCTCTCTTAAAATAGATAGATACAATATATAAAAACAACAGAAACAGAAATAAAGTATTTAAAAAATGAAAATTGTCTATATGTTTCCTAGAATTTGATGACGATGAACTTCTAAGTGGAAAAACCACATATACCATGTGCTGTTTGTTCATAATCCATCAGCATTTGGGCTGCCTCCTCAATTTTAGGCTTATTTTATGATCTTTAGAAACATGACACTAAAAATATAGTGCAGGTTTTACAAAAGTTATTAACAGTTATAAGAACACTGGAATGATACAAACATAATGACACATATGTATTACCCATGCCTCCCATACCAGATATGTGTCAGGTTTGAGGAATTCAATAAAGGACAAAATAATTTACATGTCCTCACCTTACTTATAATTTATAAGAATTTAATTTTAAAGGCAATATAATTTCATATAATAATTTCACTGTTTTGTTAAATTATTATATCTTATGGAATAAATAGGACATAAGCTAAACTTTGAGGTAGGGTCTTGATTTGACTATTTGCAAGGATTATAAAACATCCTGACCACAAGCAGAGTTGGGGAAAGAGGAACAAGCCCACGATATTGAGAGTGAGGAACTGGGTAACAAAAAGGCCTCAATTTATTTCCTTTATTTAAAACATGGTTTTTAAACTTACCTCACTTGTAGCATTGACAATATTAAGTTAATTTAAGCAAATAAATATTCCTAAGATACTATGTCAAAATGGGAAGTATTTAACAAAAGCTGGTTTTCTCTTCTCCATAGGATGACATATTGTGAAGAATGATATAATAACAGGCTCAGACTGTTAAGATCATTTGAAAAACTGGCCAAGAACTTCCTCTAAACACAGTGTCGAAAAATAATAAAATAATAAAATAAAATAATACAAAATAAAATAAAATAATATAAAAATAATATTGAAGTTGTGTCGGTTCTTGACATGTGATAATTAAGGGAGTTTTCTTAGCCATCAAACTCAAGGCAACTTCTTCCACAATGGTTTTCCAACTTCCAAATGTAAATGAAAACTGGAGAAGAAAATTTATTAAGAAATAGAATCTAAAAGGCCAAAATTATTTGAAGAAATTAACAGTGATTCTTGTCATTAGACATCAATACTGGCTTTTACAATTAGTGGTGACTCACAGTTATGCACACACGTTCATTTGCCTGATTCCTTTATGTGCCTTTGCAAGACTGTGTGTGACTATTATGACTGCAATCAATGCTTCTATAGAAAAGAAGAAAGCGTAGAGATTTAGATTTAAATGTGAAACATTTATTTCATGTAAAAAAATACTGAGTAGGGTATTTATTACCTGTGTGAATTTTGGCAAACCACTTAAATTCTTTTAAGATGATTTAAAATGATCATCTGACTCTTGTCAGAATGGCTAGAATCAAAATGGCAAGAAATCACAAGTATTTGCAAAGATGTGAGAAAAAGGAATCCTTGTGCACTGATGGTAGGAATGTAAATTGGTGCAGCGACTGTGGAGAACAGTATGGAGATTCTGCAAATAATTACAAATAGAAATATCAGATGATCCAGTAATTTTGCTATGGGTTCTCTAGCCTAAGAAAACAAAAACTCTAGGGGTCCTCAGTGGGTCAGTCACGTGCTCAGTCACTACGCATCTGCTTTCGGCTCAGGTCATGATCCCAGAGTCCTGGGATGGAGCCCTACATTGGGATCCTTTCTTGGCAGGGCCTGCTTCTCCCTCTCCCACTCCCTCTGCTTGTGTTCCCTCTCTAGCTGTGTTTCTCTCTGTCAAATGAATAAACAAAATTTTAAAAAGAAAAGAAAAGAAAAACACTAATTAGGAAAGATATATGAACCTCCGTGTTCATTGCAGTATTTATTTTTCTTTTACAATAGCCAAGACACTGATATAAAAATCATCATGGGATTCGAAGATGGCGGAAGACCAGGTGACCGCATTTCGGGGAGTTCCCTGAAGAGAGCTGAATTCCAGCAAAAAAACCACTACAAGACCACCGTGAACACCCACGAAACCAGCCTGAAATGTGGTATTTCCCACTTCTGGACCACGAGAGACAAAGAATATCAGCAAAAAGGTAGAAACAAATTGGAGGGTCTGGAGGCTTGCCCCCAGAGACAGGGGAGTGGGGGAGGAAGCCCGCAGAGCTGAACCATTGAAAACAAATACCCGAAAACAGAAGTGCTCTGTGAGTGAGGAATAACAGCAGATTACGGCCTGAATCGGGGCTAGAAAGAAGCTAAACACAGCGGAGCCCGGGGCAAGGCAAGGAGACTTTTTAAAATCTTTTATTTTCTTTCTTTTCCCGCTGCCCGGACTCCCTCCCCCCGCCGGCACCGGCCCCGGCGCGCGCGCAGCCGCCCGGGCCTCCGCCCCGGGGGGCCCTGGCCCCCGGCCCCGGCCCCGGCCCCGCCCTGGCGCGTGTGCAGCCGCCTGGGCCTCCGCCCCGGCGGCCACGGCCCCTGGCCCCGGCCCCGGCACGCGCCCAGCCGCCCAGGCCTGCCTCCGCCTGAGCCGCCACAGCTGCCAAGAAAGCAGCGGGAGTGGATTCTATCCTGCCCTTCTCTCCCGTTTCTCTCCACACCGTGGGCTGCGTGTAGACCCCCCCAGGGGAAAACGTTTTTTACAGACTTTCGTGGGACCGGAGAGGCCCCAGGTCCCTGGGGGCAGACAAAGTCGCGCGATCCAAAAGGAGTTGTGGCTTAGAGGTGCGGAGTGAAACAACAAGCAGGGACGGGGGCAGAAATCAATACAACATCTGCACTAGCCCGGCTGTGACAGACTGCCAACCAGGAGGCTGGAAAGAGCCCCTCCCTGTGTAGAGGCTCCCTCTTGGAGGGAGGTCTGGGCACAGACATCCTGCTCCGACTTGACTTCCTCAACTGCTGAAAAAGGACGCAAAAGAACAACGCTCCGCTACCAGAGAATTGCAGCTTGATAGTCTGGTTGCCATTGAGACAGGCCTCTAGCAGGGGGGCCGAGAGACTCAGCCTAGGTAGAAGGACTGAAGGGGAACGACACGCCCCGCCCCCAGAAAGCACGCCAGAAGCTCAGGAGGACAACATTCCAATGCAAAACCCCAAATCGGGGGAAAGGCAATTTATTAAACTCCTGGCACTGACTACAAGTACCAAAAAATCTACAACTCATTGATAAAATTTTCCACCTCACTTACTTTTTTAAACTTTTTTCTAGTTTTACTTTTAAAGCTTACACTTTAAGCTTAAAATTACACCCTCACGGTTTTTCTTCTTTCAAGTTTTATCCCCCTTCTTATAACAACGGGATACCCAATACAACACCCCATAACGTTTTTTACTTTATATATATATAAATATATATATATATTTATATATATATATATTTTTTAATTCTTTTTAATTTTTTTTCTTTTTTCTATTTTTTTTTCTTTTTTTTCTCTTTTTACCCTGAAATTCAAACACACCCCTGTATTTTCTGCTTTTGTTGTTCCCTCTTGTTTCCCTGTTAGCTATCTCTGTTTCTCCCTTTCTTCTCTCCTCTTTCCTTTATTCTCTCTTTTACGTGTACATGTAGATACAAGCTCCAAGTCAATCCCACATCCCTATTCAATACTACCCCTATATACAACCAGTTCCAATCCCCCTATATCATTTGAAAGTGGGCTCCTCCAACAATAACAGCAAGATAAACTCTGCAGCGTCTGAAACGCA
>PITA01025600.1:0-24035 GCA_004023965.1 Spilogale gracilis
CCCCTTCTGGCAATTGGGTGGTTGTGTTTTGGGGTCTCATCAGCTATTGAAATACATATGGGAATTTCTTATGATAGAATCTCTTATGATACAGTGAATTTTCATTAGTGACTTTAATGGAAATTCTTAAACATTTTTGTTGCCAGATTATCCTACCTAAAAATTGAGTTTTTATAGGATACCATTTCACCACCATTGACTATTTTAATTATCATAATAATCACATGAGGATGAATTTAACCATATTTGATCAAGAAAAATGACAGAGGCCTAGACAGGATAAGCGGCTTGTTGGAGAGTTTGAACAGCCCTGCTTGGTCTGGGGTCCAGGGTTTCTTGCCCCAGCTTCCTCTCATCACCCCTCCCACTTTCTCTATTTCCACTTACATGAATTTTTTTTTAAGATAAATTTTTCAAGCACATTTTCTTTTTCTGAAATTTCCATAGTATATCATTCTAATTGTAATTTGTGCAGTCCTTTTGGAGATCCAGTATGTCTTGTGCTGTAAGAATCTTTGGAAGCTTTATCCAGTCATTGGTGTTTTTGAAGAGGAAATTGAGGGCATTATCCTGGGCCCTTTTTTATTTGTTTAGAATATGAAAAGATGTTAGATTCTGTCTTCCCCTTGAAGGAATCTTCTCTTCTTTCATTTTGAAGATTCTTTTATGAGTTTCTTTCTACCTAAGATTGTAATCTTTTATGAGCTTCCACTAATCTCTTTGATGGTTATTGTTTGTAAAGTAAAAGAAATTGGAAATTACATTCCAAAACCTAATATGTCATTACTGGAATAGACAATAATAAATGGTAACAGTTTTATCTTTCTGGGTAAAATAGCAAATAGTCATTGTATATATATTTATTAGCAAGATATCTTATTTGTTTCAGCTTTTATTTAAATGTGTGCCTCATCTCATAGAGCAGTGGGCAGCTGAGCTGTGTCATTTCAGGAATTTTTTTTTTAGTTTCTTCATTTCCTATTATTAAGCATTCTTATCAACTTTAGTAAGCTATAATTTATGTATCATAAAATTTACCTATTTTGTGTGCACAGCTGAAGGTTTTTAAATAAGCTTGCATAGTTATAAAATCTCCACAATCCATTCTTAGAATATTTTTATCATCCAAAAGAGTTTTCTCGTACCCATTTGTAGTAAATCTATATTCTCATCATGAGTCTGTGGATTATTTCCACTGTGGCCATTATGAATGATACTACTTTGAGCATTTGCACTGAAGTCTTTGCACAGATAACATGTTTTAATTTCTTTTGTATACCTAGGAATGGAATTGCCAGTTCATATGGTAAATTTATGTTTAACTTTTTCAAAAATTGCCAGTTGTTTTCCAACATGGCTCTACCATTTTACATTCCCAACAGCATAGGATGATCTAGTTTTTCCACATCTTCGACAACACTTGCTATTGCCTTTATTTTAACCATTCTAGTGGATAGGCAATCTTGTCTCACTGAAACTTTAATTCACATTTGACTAATGGCATTGAATGTTTTTTCATGTGCATATTAGACATTAGTTTATCTTTTTTCATGATCATCCCTCTTTAGCCACTGATAAGTTTGCTGTTTGCTAAACATCAGACAAGAAAAATGGGGTAAGTCTGAGACTTTTGCTGATGAGACTTCAGACAACAATAGAAATAAGAAAGAAGGGGGCGCCTGGGTGGCTCAGTTGGTTAGGCGACTGCCTTCGGCTCAGGTCATGGTCCTGGAGACCTGGGATTGAGCCCCACATCAGGCTCCCTGCTCGGCGAGAAGCCTGCTTCTCCCTCTCTCATTTCCCCTGCTTGTGTGCCCTCTCTGGCTGTGTTTCTCTCTGTCAAATAAATAAATAAAATCTTAAAAAAAAAATGAGAAAGATGAAAACATCAGAGGTCAGAGTAAACAGTTTCTGGTGAAGGTATCACACGTAAGCAAGAGATAGACACATGTTATATGTCTTTCTTTTTTAGAAGGTGGGATCCCCTAAGAGTTATTAAACCCTGGTTTTATTTTATAAAGCTGGGCATTGTAGCCTTGCTTTCAGCTATAGGGACTGGCATATAGCAAATGCATGACTATGTGCTCCATGAAGATTCACAGGAGAGCAGAGGCCAACCTTAGGATATTTTGTGGGAATTAGGAATAGTAATAGAGTAATTGCTGATAAAGGCCTCCAGGGGCATACTCTTTGAAGGTTTATAGGTACACACATCATTAGGATTGTTTTGCAATAGTAATAGCACTCACTACCAGAATGGGGTTCAGTTCCTTGAAATTATGAAAAAAAGGAAGATGATTGTACCCTTCAAGGTAGAGGACTGTAGAGGTTGCCAGAATAGGGATTGATTCATAGGGAATACATATTGGCTGTAATCATCAGAATGAGGCTCAAGAATTACTCTGATAGAAAGGATGAGCTGATAGGGGGATGCTAAGTTTTAGATTACAGTTCCTTAAGTCCTTGTTGGTTAAAGTCAGAATTGGTCCTTTAGGACTGAGTCATATTTGAGCCTGTTGGGTGAGGGTCAGTTGTGGAAAGAGGAAGGTTGCAAAGGCTCTAAGTTATCAGATTACTCCCAGCAGTAACAGTGACCGTTGTGCAAAGTGGATCTTAGTTTCTGTATTAGATGGTTGCTATGGAAATATTTTAATGACTGATTGCCACATTTGTTTTTAATCCATACAGTTAATCACTACTTGATATTTGACTAATTTGATTATATATCACATCCATTTTGTTAACAAATCCAGAATCTGATGTCATTTTGAGACTGAAGGCACTTTGATTCTCTTATGTGAACTAATCAAAGACCTTAGTTCCATTATTTTGTGGCTAGATAGAAGTCAGCTTCCTGAAATTTAAAGTAGAAATAACCATTCATCTTATGTGTTCCATCAGTCTGCTCAGGCTGTCATAGCAAAATAACATAGACTGGGGACTTAAACAGGAGGTGTTTATTTTTCTCAAAATTCTAAAGGTTAGGAAGTCCTAAATTGAGGTGCTAGCGAAGTAGGTTTCATTCTGAGATCTCTTGAGTTGTAGAAAGCCTCCATCTCACTATATGCTCACATGATCTCCTCCCTGTGTACACATGGAGAAAGAATGAGAGAGGGAGGGAGAGCATGTGAGCACATGTGCACATGCAAGCTCTCTGCTATCTCTTCTTAGAAGGGTGCTCTTTCCAACATGAGGGACCTACTTGCATGACCTCATCTAATGTCCCATTTCCAATACCATCACGTTGGGGGTTAGAACTTCAACACAGGAATTTTGGGAGGAGACAAACATTCAGTCCATACACCTATTCTATTTCATGAGGTTATTAGAGAACCAGGTAATAGCTACCATTTATTGAATGTGTTTTCTACTGCCCTCGATTCTAACTATTAATATTCATATGTTACAATAATCAAGACATTTAGATACTATTATATATCTCCATTTTACAGTTTAAGAAACATGAGGTTTAAAGAAGTGAAAGGTAATCAAAGGCTCACACACACACATACACACACACATACACGCACAATCTGAACTAGTTCTAATTTTTCTTCGTACTTTTCTTAAGTATGACCCATCCATTAAGGCCCAGGTCAGCTTTCTCCTCCTTTAGAAAGTTTTCTCCAATTGCCTTCGACCTTGAGAGATTAATCTCTGATACGACTTTTTAAAATAACATTAATATCCTGTACAATTCTGACTTAGCCTCTTCTTTTATGCTGCTGTTATTCAACTTTGTATAACTTAACCCAGGTAAATTACAAGCATTTCAGGAATATGGACCATTACTTTTATCTCCTTTATCTCCTGCTTTTAGAATATTAGTGAGTAATTATTGGTAAGGGTGATGAAATGCAAGCACTGGGAATCTCAGTAACAGCTGTATCTCTAAAATAAAAGAAAATTATAAGATCTGTTAGGATAGATTTGTAAATGGTTTGTGGAAAGCAGAAGACATACTGGAGTTTTAATACACTGACACTTTTAATATTACATTAGTTGCCAGAAAGGATATATACCAAGTACAGAAATTATTACCTTAATTTTCAAAGTTAGCACGTGTGGAGAATTAGGTTCATTATGTCCATATCATTCTTTTATTTCTGCTACTGTGGCCATGCTATACATTATTGGACTTTATGAAAGAGGAGTTGAGCTGGGATTTATTTTTATTTTTAATTTTGAAAAGCACTTGAAATAAGTCTTACTGACTTCAGTGGTAAAGTTGGCCTTGTGTGAAAGACATTAATGTTTTAGCTGTTCTCTGTAATGGTCCACGACACTTGGAAAACAAAGATCTTGTGCCTTAAAAGAAAGCTAATTAATTGACTGACTGTTGACTATTCTAGGTCTCTATCTATATAGTCATTTCTTTTTTTTTTAATAAGGTGGTTTGTGAAAGTAAAATATAGACTATTAGAATGCTTTTGACTAGAATGCATAAGGAAGTAGAATTGCAAATTACGGTTCTGATTTGCTTGAATGTCAATATACAGGGATTATAATACTTAGATGTTGACTCCTTTAAGTAATGAGGAAAACCCAAAGTCTGCATCTGCAATATAGTGGTCCTTATCCCAGGAGAGAGTTAGAATAGTTTTATAATCCACTTTGTTACAGATAACTGTGCTAGGAACTTTTTTTTTTTAAAGATTTTATTTATTTATTTGACAGAGAGAAACACAGCTAGAGAGGGAACACAAGCAGAGAGACTGAGAGAGGGAGAAGCAGGCTTCCTGCCGAGCAGGGAGCCCGATGTGGGGCTCGATCCCAGGTCTCCAGGATCATGACCTGAGCTGAAAGCAGTCACTTAACCAACTGAGCCATCCAGGCACCCCTGTGCTAGGAACTTTCATAAGTGGTATAATTTAATCATTACTATGACTCTCAGAAGCAAAGTAGGCATTGTCCTCATACTTTTAAAATGAGGAATGAAACACAGATTTATCATATAACTTGACCAAAGTAATATAGTTGATAAGTGGTGGAATCAGAAAGTGCACCTAGGCTTGTTTGACTTAGAACTTCAAGAGTAACGATGTTGATGATGAAGTTAGTATTAGTAGCTAACATTTATTTTATTGCCTTACATATAACATTTCATATAATATTTAGAATAACTTATGAAAAAGGTACATGAGACAGATGAGGAATCTGAGACTTACAAAAGGTTAAATAATGAGTTCAAGTTTATATAGGAGGTGCTGGTGACTGAACTGTAGTATGAATCTATTTGTCACAAGGTCTACACACCTATACTATCACACTCTAAAGCTGGTCCTCTTGCCATTATACTCACTTGACTCTAGTGTGGACTCCCAAGAGTGGGAACACTTGCAGTTTGGCAAGCCTATCTCTATATAATAAAATTATATTTCATCATAAACTGGTTTATCTACTGAAGATTATCCATTTCATGTAGGCAAATGGGTTTAGCAACAAAAAATTATTCTGATCTATGTTCTGATATCTCCAATTCTAATGAAAATAGAATTTGTGAAATCACCTAATTACTGAAGAATGGATACAGATTTTAGCTTGTTATGTCTCATCTTTATTCATAGGGCATTGTTGAGGGATTTTAAGATATTTTTGAAAATTTCTGTATGAAATTGTAATCGTAGAAATCAAAGAAATTACAAACATTTATGTAAACATAGAAATCATAGCAAAAACCAAACATGAAACTAAATGTTTTTCTTTTTGATATTAAATATTTATGATTTAATTGATTCTTTTGTACATCCTTTTTCAGATCATTCTCATCTTGGCTGCTACCGACCCAAGGATTATAAGGTATGTAAGTATAAATTACAGAATGATAGTTTTCCTGGCTTTCACATGAAAGCCTATGTATGTTTCTTATATATATGGTCAGAGATTGTCATAATCATTTGGTCAAGAAAATGCACAAACAATATAGT
Source organism: Spilogale gracilis (assembly GCA_004023965.1). NCBI lineage: Eukaryota > Metazoa > Chordata > Mammalia > Carnivora > Mephitidae > Spilogale > Spilogale gracilis. The sequence continues at coordinate 5,928 of PITA01025600.1, forward strand.
CATATTATAGAATATCATTATTTTGGCTACAATGTCAAGTGGTAGAATAGACTTTTCATTGAATATCTTTGTATAACAATATGTGGCTTTTGATTATTCGTTTAGATTAATTACATATTCAATGTGTTTGTGTATGTGTGTGTGAGAGAGAGACTTAGAGAAATTGGTCATTACTTTTAATAATATCTTGCACTGTACTGTTTCTCAACTTCATTCATAAATCATCCTCATAATTTTTACAATATCTGCAATTTCTATTTTCTTTAAATTCACTTTTTATTTACCTCACTACTATAAATGAAAAATCAGTATCTTATGCTTTAAATGGATGATAGCGCTCAAGGATACAGTGAAAACAAAACAATGTTACAAAGTTCTGGCTAGATAAAGGTTGTTTTCCAAAGGAACTGAGGCATATTCTCTATTTCTTAAAATGAGATAAGCAATGACAGAGAGGTGTAGGAAACATACCAATAGCTAACTGAGGATTTCTGACTGAAAGAGAATTGAAAAGATAACACCTTTTTTCTTTTGTACTTCAGTGTTATTTAGTGTGCCATGTAAAATAATCCTGTGTCTCCTCCAAAATCACTTTTGGGGTACCATATTAAATTATCTGCCATACCACTAATAGTTTGTGTCCTCCATTTTGATAAGCATCATCTCAGAGTTTGTCTTTTCTGTTCCTAAGTGAAAGCTTTTTGATAAGGAGTGTCATTGTATTTAAGAAATGAAAACAAAAACATAGTTTTCCTTATAATATTGTTGCTTATTTACTTGAAAATAACCTATTTTGTGTTTGCTGGCACTGAACAGCATAGTTTGCCTTGCTTTGGGCATGATAAAAGAAATACAGGGATACTTAAGTAATGAATCAAGGCACTATATGACTAAGGGCTCAAATCTAACAGAGTATCAGAATCTTCTAGGTGGAACTTTATTAAAAATTCATTCCAGGCACTAAATTGAAATTGTTGAGAATGGAAACTGGAAATTTTTAAATTTTTAAACGTTTCCAGGTGATTCTGATGTAGTTGTCTTGCCATCCATCCAAGGATTGGTATTTGAGAACCACTAGTATAGACCAGGAGCATAGCATGCATGTTGGTGGAACTGTCACTTGTACAGTGTGTGTATAGGTTGTGCCCTTGTTTAAGGCTGCTGCTCGAAGAGGATGTGCTTGGCATAAGGAAGCTGGGGCAGACCTGTCCTATTATGGGGAATGTATCAAGCACACACACAAGCACACTGATGTGTGTAATATATATGTGTGTTTGTGCACACACATGGGTCAAAAAGCATAATATTCCTTATCTTGCAGGGAAGCCACTCTAGTTGTCTAGGTCTACCTAAAGGATAAGCCTGTCTTTGTACATTTCCTTCAAGTTATGGTCCATGATCTATAATCATGTGTTGATTTTCATCTTTATTTGCATCGTTGTTTAAAATCTGCTTGTTTTACTAATCTCTAAGTTCTAAGATGGTAGGGACCTTCTTGATCTTGCTTATTAATAATTGCTACTACCAAGCATTTTATCTGATTTATGGTAGGGATTCCTAATATATGTGCATTGTATGAATGAATTTTTTAAAGATTTAACAGAGAGAGAGAGAGAGAAAGTGGGAGGGGCAGAGGGAGAGGGAGAAAGAATCTCAGACAGACTGCATTGAGTGTGGAGCCCAACTCCATCATGACCTGGGTCGAAACCAAGACTCATATACTTAACTAGCTGGGCCACCCAGGCTCCTTGTGTGAGTGGATTATTAAGAGAAAACAAGTAAGCCAAATATATAAAAATGGAGAGACAGGGATAAAGTTTATAGTATAATAATCTTTATCCTAAAGTGACTATAATCCAGCTCAATGTTGGCTGGTCCATTTAAAGGTAGGTGTGTATATTTACGATCTTCTTTTCCACATGAACTCTTTGAAAGAACCGAACTTCTACCCATCATTAATTCTCTCCCATGGTCATCTCTGGATTCTTCACTTTTAGGGTTAGAGTAGAATTTGATCCTTCATACTATCCCTGTAAGGCTGTGAGTGGTAAGTAAACTCACAGGATTATTTTTATATTCAAAGGGTAGATTTTCATTGAAATGCATATATAGCATTGAACACTGCTATCTTCTCTATGGAAAGAATAAAGGATCTTATAGGTACATAGTGGCTGGTTAAAAAATATTCAGGCAGTATAATGCTAGGATTTCTATAAGTAAAAAAGTCATAAAGTTGGGAGTGCTTGCAAAAAAAAATTCTGGAAAAGGGGACTTTGCCTGAATTCTGTTGAGAAATATACTTTGCATAGGCAAGAGAAGAAAAGCAATGTAAAAAAGTCTTGGGATTTGGAATAAGTACAGTGTCCTGGGAGAAAAGAGAAACTACTAGCTTCTTTTGAGTGGAGGGTAAATACTGAGGGATAATGGCTTTTTAACATCCTTACTTTTCTGTTTTTCTTATGTGTCCTTTATCTCTCATACCTGCTGCCTCCCTTTTTAAGATTTGTAGTTGTTCAATCATTATCTATTCTTTTAACCATACTCAGCTCTCTTTACCCTGGATGCCTTATAACCAGCCGTTCTCGTAAATGCTTGTATTCTTTTCACTTCTTTTCTGTTCTACCATTACTCCCCCAGATCACTGGCTTCTTCTCTCTGATGTAGTTCCAGTATGCCTGTGTCATAGGCATTCATTTAGTATATGGATTCTCAGTGGAGATTGTACCACTCTGAAGGTGACATTTTAGATATTAACTGGTACCATTATTACAGTAACTTAAGGGAAGTACTCTTGATATTTAATAGTCAGGGATGCTAGATATTCTGTAATAGTGGGACAGTGCCAAACAGTGAGGAATTCTTATGTCTGCATGGCTTTCAGCTGTCTTACCAACCATAATGGAGGTGAAAAACACATTTATAATTATTAGAACAATTCTAACTCTACATAAAACATGGAGTTCCTTTACATTGTTTTGAGATACATAATATACTATAGGAATACAAGTATATTATAAAGCTTATATTTGGTTTTCTTTAAAATATATGGTGTAGTATTGCACTGTGATGAAGTATGGGGCAACTCTTTTATTTTCCTGGTTTTCTTATATACAAGGGCTTATGATCTTACATTTTAAAACTCCAAACTATTTATGTAAGTGAGTGTAAGCATCCATCATGTTTTCTAGAGTAATCATACATGAGTATTTATGTATTAAAGTGCATATTTTAGGGCATGTTCCGTTAATTTCTCTTTATACTACAGGTAAGTCAATTTGTTGATTTTGTTTGTTTGTTTGTTGTTCATTTTGGGGGGGGACCGTGTGAGGACTGAAATTTTGTTGATTTTTAATACAGTTCATTTCAAGATATAAAGGAAGGCAATACGAAATATTTGTTTTTAAATGAGGACTTAGTTTGGGCTACCATAATAAATACCATAGACTAGGTGACTTAAACAAGAGAAACTTATTTTCTCACAGTTCTGGGGGCTAAGAAGTACAGGATTGGGGTGTCAGCCAGTTTGGTGCCTGTGAGAGCTCTCTTCCTAGCTTGCAGCCAGCGCCTTTGCACCGTGTCCTCGTGCGGCGGAGGGACAGAGAGTGCACAAGCGTGTAAACTCTGGTGTCTAAGAAGAGTAATCCTTTCAGATGAGGACCTCACCTATATGACCCCATTTAGCCTTAATTCCTTTCTCCAAATGCAGTCAGGTGGGAGTTAGGGCTTCAACATATGACTTTTACAGAGACACAATTCAGTCCATTCATTGCAGGGGCTTTGGGAGTGAAGGTTGAAAAATCAATGATGCCATGTGTAATCACTGTATGAATAAATGAATGGATGTATGTCTAATAACAGCAGAGTACTTCTGGAAAGATTTATGGAACCCATTTCATCTGGGTCTTTATAAATCTATCCTTTCTTGCTTCAAGTTGGCCTTCAGTGCTGCTTGATCATTTTATTCTCTTGTTGATTCTGTAACACACAGTCCAACCTAAGTTCCATTTCTTCTCCTTCTCATTTTCTATATATGATGTCATATTCTACTTTGTCAAAGAAAATGTTAGTCAGTTGTGGATGGAATTATCCTCAGTTATTTTCACTCTACTTCAATCTTTCTGTTAATTTCGACTTTCTTTTTCCTTCTACTCTCCCTTCTTAATAATGTTAACACCTTCTTTGCATTTATTTATTTATTGGCTCCATCTCCTTTGACCATAAACAATAATAATAAAATCAACTAAAATGTATATAATGGGCTCCAATTTTAAAGATTTTCATATGGATTATATCATTGGATTATATGCAGCCTTATAATCAAACAAGAATTTTTATCCCCATCTTAAATGACAGAAAACAAATTCTGCAGAGCTCCTGAAAAAGAACATACCTCTCAGTCTTCATCACTCTATCTTTATCATCCTCTCTTTTTTCTTCCCTTTACTGCTAGACATTCAAATGAACATTGCTTCCACTTCTTTATCCGTTACTTCTAAACTATTTGGGGAAAATGAATTTTCTGAGAACTCTCGAAACTAAAGAGTCCTTATATTACTTTAAAAGTGATAGGAAACCACCTGGAAGTGGAGAAGCAGACGAGGCTTTAGGCAAAATTGTGAAAATACATGTGGAATATATGGTTGATTTCGGGTAGCCTTATATCACTGTTAGCATCCTCGCATGCCTAAGCATTGCCTTATTACGCTGGGTGCCTCTTGGGCTTGGCAGAATACAGATTTAATGTGTCTTCCTAAACCCCTGAAAATAAATGTAATGTTTTGTTCATTTTATCCTCACTTGGTACCAAGGCATATAGTATCTCGTGGGCACTTACATAATGTTTGAATTTATGAATAAATATCACATCAAGGTCAGAGTTTTCTGCTTGGATTTTTTTTTTATTCCCTGCAATTTAGTTGCCCCTACTGTTCCTGAACTTACACTTGGGGTTCCCATTATGTCATCATCACTATCCTTCTCCAGGTCATGTCTGTATTTCTTTTTTTTTTTTTTAAGATTTTATTTATTTATTTGACAGAGAGAAATGCAGCTAGAGAAGGAACACAAGCAGAGGGAGTGAGAGAGGGAGAAGCAGGCTTCCCGCTGAGCAGGGAGCCTAATGTGGGGCTCGATCTCGGGACTCTGGGATCATGACCTGAACCGAAGGCAGTTGCTGAACCAGCTGAGCCACCCAGGCGCCCCCATGTCTGTATTTCTACTTTTGGATTTTAACTCATTCATTGTAATGCTAGATGTTCTGAAACTTTACTATTTCAGGGATCTTAGCACAGTATAAGTGTATTTGTCATTAACAACCCTGTGTATCTGTCCTTAAAAGCCTGGTAGTGACCTAAGTTACTTTTTATATTCCATTGACAAGAACTGGTCACATAGCCATATCTAGAAGCATAGGAGGAGAGTGGCCAGCAAGTAGAGATCCTGGTTAGGCTGCTGATTCCCATTCATCTTATACGACATAAGAGGGAACACAAGTTTTCGGGGACAGCTAACCATATCTAACACAGTCTGCCCCTGTGGACACCAAATATCTCTGCATACCTCTCTTCCTTCACTTTGAACATACTCATGTCCTCCTCGAGAAAGCCCACTCAAAGTTCCATGCAGTTGCTTGAGTCTAGCGTGAAGGCCAGGATCTTTGGATGATGGATGGCCAGTTCCATCAGATCTGCATTGGGTGACCTGTGAATTGATGTTCTCTCTCCCCTTTCTCACATTCTCACCCTACCTGAACCCCATTTCTAATATACTCTGTTAGAGCAGGATTAGGAGAGATGGGAAAATGGGTTACTTGGAAAAGGAAGAACTAGAAAGTGAAGAGCAATAAGCAGTCTGCAGCAATGCTGAATCCTGCCGGACTTGCTGCCCTGGTAGCTGAGGAATTTCTCTGCGTACACATTGCTGAAATTATGCTGCTTACAACAGTAACTGTATGATTTAAAATTATAGTGTGAATATGTGGAAGCAGCTTGAATCTAACTTGGAGGGGGCACAGACCCAATGTGAAGCAAACACACGAGTCTGGCAATGTTAGCCAGTGGGTTGCTTGTATACCTTGTGTCTCCAGCCGCTCGTTGTCTCAGGTGGGAGACCTGACACGTCTGTAGTTCTAGGAAGATGGGAGGTTTGGAAGGAATTTCTCCTAAGGATGTGTTTTCCCGTGGAGAAAACAAAAAACAAAAAACTGAAGAAGTTTTTATGATATTTTGACAAGTGACACAGGGCAGAGTTTTTACTATAAGGATTGTGATGTAATAAGAATATCAGAGCCTATTCACCCATGGGCCTGACTGGAGGATGGATTTAGTAACTTAACGTTTTATCCATTTTCCTATGACCTTCCTCTTACAGACTCACAATAAAACGTGACAAAGATAGAAACATATTAGTATTGTTAATGAAAATACAGACTTCTACTGGGGATACACATTTTCAGACCTGATCACATAATGAAAAGATTACTAAAGAGTTCTGCATTCCTAGAAGACAAAGTAAGCATTTGAGAAGTTCAGCAAAAAGAAGTCAGAGCCCAGACTCAGCACCCAGATTGACTCACCTCACTATGTAGTAAAAGAAACTCCCAGGAGGGGAAGCTCAAGAAGTCTCAGAAAAATCAAGCTTCTATATTGAATGTCTTCACTGTGGCAGCAAGGGTGTGCCTAGGAGTGTCTGCTGCCTACTCACCGAAAGCCCTGCAGCGGTAACTGAAGAGTCTCTTGCTATCAAGCAACGCTGGATGTGTTACATATGCAGTAAGGGACAGCTGCCGCCTGGATAGTCAGTGTAGTGTCTCTGAAAGGGGAAGGTTATGGACACACACTTAGAGGGTTTTGGGGTCTGAGCACCAGTGTTTTAATGTAGGGCTTTTACTGAGGGAATCTAATTGACAAAGTTTGTGATATAAAAGTTTAGGATTAATGGACACAAAAATTGGGGTCTTAAAGCAAGTCTTGATAAGTAAACAGCTTATTTGATAAGGAAGGATTTGTCCAGTTAAATGATCTGTTGTGTTGAGAAGGGAATTGTTTGCCCAGATTAAGAATCCATTGTATTGAGAAGGGAGCTGATTGATGATTAAGCAGACTGCTGTTCAGGTAAATGATTTATGGGAATGTCCTGAAACAAATGATGGTTATTTACTGGTTTGTAACATCATTTTCTTGGGCAAGAGTTTCCTTGAATTCATGGTAAAGTCATGCTCAGATAAGTGGGCCTCATTTCTTTGATTAAGCCATGTGAGTGCAGGTGGTCCCAGTTTTCACGTGTCTCAGTAAAGTTATATATGCTTTTCCATCATTGTGTTGCACATTTTTTTTATTACATCTATTCCTAGAAACATTATAGTTTTGGTTCCTACTGTAAGGAGTCTTTTATGTAAAATTACCTTTTCATGTGTTTTATTAATATATAGGTTTGAAGTTGATTTTTGTATAACATTCTTATCCTAGATATTCTTGAATATTTTAATAGAAGAAACTGTATTGTCTGCAAATAATTTTATTTCTGCCATTCAAATTATTTCTTTGTCTTAATTGACTAGAATCTTCAATACGATGTTCTATAAGAGTGGTGATAGTGGACGTGGCAGAGACATTCATTGTTTATTTGCTATTCGTGTCCTCTTCCAGCTCTTCAAGCCCTGTTGCAGGTATACAGGGCCTGCTGTGTCTGGGCTATGAAGGGAAATTATGTGGATCCCTTCCAGGGTGAAGCATAGATGAATTGATATGAATGTTCACTCATTGAGTGACAATGAGGTCTCATATTCTAGATCATACAGCTGTAAGTTGTTCGGGGTGCCTCATCAAACAGTCCTTGGATAGTTTTGTGAAGCGTAATTTCTCTTGCTAAGCTCTATGACTGTAAAGCACAGGGAAAAATGAACCTTTGTTATGTTAAGCCACTGATTTTCAAACTTAATTTGCTACTGCAGCCTAGCCTAATACAGTGTGCCTTCTTGTCTTGATCTTGTCTTTGATAGGATCATGTCTAAGGTTTCACACTTATGAATGTTATTTGCAGTAGGTTTTTGTTGAATATCCTTTAGCAAGTTAACAAAATTCCTTTTGAAATTTCCTGTTTTCAAAGAATATTTTTCAATTATGGATGAATGTTGAATATTATCAAATGCCTTTTTTTCAACATCTATTGAGTTGATGAATAGATTTTCTAATGCTAGCCTGTCCTTGTATACTTTGGATACACCCAATTGGTCATGTTATCTTCTTTTTCTTTAGTGTTACCAAATTTAATGTTTTAATATTTTATTTAACATTTTTCAGTAGATGGTTTCTGGTGAGGGTAGTCTGTAATTACTCTTCTGCTATCTGTGCGTGGTTTGGTAGCATTATTATGATCACATCATAAACTTAATTGGAGATATCTTTCTTCTTTGAGAACAGCTTGTCAGTTTGTTCCTGAGCTCTGTGTTTTGGTTATTAGTAAATTAGATTGTGAGACCATCTTCTGTGAGACCATCCTTTTAGGCATCTTGAGGGGCTTGGACTCAGAGTTTTCCACTTGGAAGATCTGTCATAGGTCTCTCATATGTCACTGGCCCCAAACCCATTTATTTAATAGCTATTCTACTTTGCTTCAGTTTCCTCTGCTATGAAGTACAGAAAATAAAAATGTCTACCCTATAAATGATTGTTGTAAGGATGAAACAAGTTATTCATATAAATGCACAGAACAGTGGTCTAAGAAGGGACACAAACACATACACACAAGGAATTACTTATCACTTTCATTGCAGTATTTTAGAATTTCTTCCAAATTCTTTAGTGTAAATAAAGTACATCTTTCTAAAACCAAACCAGGTAGTTGAGCATACAGATTTTTAAACGAGGTAAGATAGGAATTGATTACTCAATTGAAATAGGATTCACTAAGGAATATTCTTGGCAAAACTGAGAAACTGCTCTTAGTTACCAATATCTGCTTTTCTCTCCTTTTTTAAAAAAGATTTATTTATTTGAGAGAGAGCACAAGTGGGGAGGGGAGCAGAGGGAGAGAGAGAGAATCCCACGTAGACTCCCCACTGAGCCTAGAGCCTGATGTGGGGCTTGATATCATGACCCTGAGATCACGACATGAAACCAAAAGTTGGAGCTTAACTGACTGTGCTGCCAGGTGCCCCTGCTTCTCTCTCTTTGGCTGAGAACTGCACTTTCTCAACATCCTCAAAGCAGTACCTATACTGCATTTTTTTCCTGCACTCCTTATTCTCAACTACTTCCCAGCTAATTCTATTAGAATTATTTGTATTTATTTCTTAAATTTTCTGCCCCATGGCAAAGGGCATGGTGTTGAGTACCAGGCACTAAGCAAGCTTTCAACAGATATGTGTTGGCTAAGTGAATTTCCTGTTTCCCATTATACTTAGTAGTTAATTCTTCCTTCCATTAATTGGGTCTTGAAGTTCCTATAAAATAAAATGTTATGGCCATTAATATGATTTAACTTATCAGATTATCATGTAAACAACTTTTCAGGAATCTTATTTCGCAAGTATAATATAACCAAACCTTTATATATCACAAGTGTGAAAAGTATGTCATTTCCATAATTACTTTATGAAATTACAATTAATTTTATGTATGAAACTTTTCTATTTATAACAGTTTTAGATTGCTTTAAAAAAACTGAATTTTTTATCTTGATACGTTTTAACATTTGCAATCTTAAAATTGTTACATATTTGAGGTCTCAGGGCATTTAAAGAATTATTTCCATAAATATAAAAAAATACTCTTTATGCTGAAATATGAAGATTGCTGTAAACAGAGGACATAAGTATTATTCTGTTTCATGAGCTATGCCCTCTGCTTTATGTTTTCACTAATTTTGCCACGTTTTTGTGGCAAACCTGGAAGATTATTTGCCCAGTTGATAGATAAGGAAAAGCTTGGAGAGGAAATGACCTGGTCAGGCAGGGATTTGAACCCAGGTCTTTGGACTTTAAGCCACTGTTCCTGAGGAATCATCCAAGAAGGGAACTCTTCTATAATGAGCCAAAGACATTAATATTCCATTTGATTTCTGAAATGAATAAGTAACCTATGGAAAACTCATAAGAGCTGTGGAAATGTTTCTTAAGCTAAGGTTTAACACTGAAAGTTTGAAATGAATTCTTATCAAAGACTCATCCCCTCATTATACTTTTCAGTCTTCCATGTAGATATAAAACATTACAAAACAAATATATACTTGAACTCCATGGAAAGACTACATCCTGGCTGTGATCCCATTGCACAGTTACTTATTACATACCTATTATATTGTAATTTCCTTCCTCTTTGTTTTATCAGTACTTGTTTTTTCATGTCTGCTGTCATGGATTGTAACTTCTTTGAGGTCTTATCTGTGATTGCTCTCACTACTTTTTACATCAAATATTCTTAATAAATGTTGAGTAGTATTGAGTTATAGCATTTAAAGTTCTCTACAATGTGCCCCTTTCCATCTCTAAGATATTCTCTCCTATGCTTTCCTATAGAGATAGCCACGTTATCTTACTCAGTGTTCATCTTTCCTTGTGCCTTCCCCCCACTCTGAATGCCCTTTCTCTTTCTTTACTTATGGCCTTGATTCCAATTCCACCTCATCCTTGAGACTGCCACCATTCAAACCAAAATCCTTGAATGTCCTTCTGCCTTTTTGTCATTAGGATGTATTTGACATAGCATATCTCGTTAGTTATCTTTGTGTTTATGCCACATCTCATCTGGATTGTGTATTCAAATCCTTGTACCTCCCTAGACCTGAATATTAACTAGCATGTAATATTGTGATAAATAGAAGAAAAGGCTATATTTAAAATATTGCTGACTAGTTTGGGAGAAAATTTAGTAAACAAAAAATGAAGTGCTCCTAGCCAACATGACTCAGTTGTCATTGAAATTGATGAAGAGGGGTGCCTGGATGACTCAGGTCATGATCCAGGGATCCTAGGATAGAGCCCAGAGTTGGGCTCCCTGCTCAGTAGGGAGCCTGCTTCTCTCTCTCCCTCTGTGCCTCCCTCTGCTTGTGCATGCACGTTCTCTCTCTCAAATATATAAATAAAATCTTTTTAAAAAAGAAATTAACAAAGAGAACATAATCTTTCTAGCATAAGCCAAGGAGCTCATATTTGGATAGGACTCTAGAAAGAGCATTACAGCACTTTTTCTTTTCCTTCCTCTAAGTCTTTTTTATATACCCTTACATTTGTTGACCATGGATCTCTTTGATCTTTCTTTTGACATTTACTGTGCTTTTACTTTATTTCTGTGAACAGCCAACGGTGGAACAATTTTTGGTTTTTTATTCAATCTAGGTCACATATTTCCTGATCAGTTATTTGGACTGTAACTGAGCCATTTGAATCGCATACTGTTTGGTTCTGGGATGAAGGCTTGATTCTCTCAGCTCCCAACTGACTCATCATATGTTGCAATAATTCTGGAAAGCAGTGAAAATTGTGGTAGTGTTGGGGTGCCTGGGTGGCTCAGAGGGTTAAGCCTCTGCCTTCAGCTCAGGTCATGATCTCAGGGTGCTGGGATCAAGTCCCACATCCACCTCTCTGCTCAGTGGAGAGCCTGCTTCCCCCTCTTTCTCTGCCTGCCTCTCTGCCTGTGTGTGATCTCTCTGTCAAATAAATAAATAAAATCTTTAAAAAAAAAGAAAATTGTGGTAGTGTTGAAGCAAAAGTTGTATTGGACTGATAATTTAATAATAAAGGACTTATATTTATTGTATAACTAATTCATATACCTAGGCATTCTACAAAATAAATTGTAAAAGATCTATAAGATAGATATTATTAACCCTCTTTTATATATGAGGGAAATGAGTCTGTGAAAGATTAGGTGGCTTTCCTAAAGATCAAATTGACCTCCTTACAGGTCAGATATTTACATAATAATACTACTAGCACATTGGCTCATAAAGGCAGGGACTTTATTGTGCTCAATGTCATAGTCCCAACACTTAAAAATAGTGCCTGGAGGTTAGATGTTTATTAAATGAATGCAATTCCAGTCTCTCATTCTCTCTTGAACTCCTCTCCAGATTATCACTACCATCACTCCATCAGTGCTACTCTTGTTGATGTTACTGATGACCTTCCAATTGCTAAAATACAGAGGTCCATTTGCAGTCTTTTCTAATTTGATTTATCAGCAGTATTTAACTCAGTTACTCCCCTTACTTGAAATGCTTTCTTCAGTTAACACATTCTCCTGTTTCTTTCCCTTATTCCCTAGTCACTCCTTAGTCTCATGTTTCCTTCTCATCTTCTCAGCCTCTCAGTAGTAGAGTATTCCCAAGATAGTCTTCAGATGTTTTCTTGTTTCTATGTATGCTTTCTTCCTTGGTGATACCATCTAGTGCCCAGTGTCTTTAAATACCATTTGTATCTTTATCCTGGACTTTTCTCCTAAATTCTACTTAATATGTTGTGTATTAATAAATTGATATGTGAAGCTCAACATGTCCAAAAACAGACTCTTGACATTTACCCTTCCATCTTTCTGATTGGAAGGGTATAACTAAATCATACCAACTTAACTTTTGAGGTTGATCAGGCCAAAAGACTGGTGTTAACTTTGACATCCAGTTCATTAGCAAGTCCTGTTGGCTCTCTCATTCAAATGCCTTTTGAGTCTGATCACTTTTCACCTCCATTGATTATCACTCTGATCCAATCCAGCATCCTTTTCCATATTTTATTGTAATTATCTCCCTCTGCCCTTGGCTCCTTTATAGACAGTTCTTAACACAATAGCCAGGGACATCGCCTTTAAAAAAAAAAAATAGTCATCACATAAAAGCCTAAATCCTTTAAATCTACCTTTTTAACTGTATCGCCTACTATTTAATTCAGACTTGTTGGCTTCTTTGCTCTTTCTAATATACCCAGCCATGCTCTCCATCACACCTCACAGGGCCTTTATGTTTATTTTTCTCTCTTTCAGAAGGATCTTCCTATAGATGTCCCCATGACTTAGGTATTGTGGTCTTTGCTAAGGTCTTCAGGCCTTTACTCCTTAGATTTTTACTAAGACAGTCTCTTTCTCTATTAGGTGCCCTCTGATTATCCTATTTAAAATTGTAGCTCCGTCCCCCTGTACCCCTCCCACACTACCCACCAGCACTTCCTATCTCCTTTCGTGCTTTATTTTCTTCTCATGGTATTTACTATCCTTAGACATACTATATATTTTACCTATTTTCTTGGTATGTGTGTGTTTTTAAAACTCTCCTTAGTAGAATGTAAATTTTCTTTTCTTTTTTTTTTAAATTTATTTATTGACAGAGAGAGAGAGATCACAAGTAGGCAGAAAGGCAGGCAGAGAGAGAGGAGGAAGCACCATGTGGCCTGGATCCCAGGACCCTGAGATCATGACCTGAGCCGAAAGCAGAGGCTTTAACCCACTGAGCCACCCAGGCACCCAGTAGAATGTAAATTTTACTAGAATTGAAGTTCCACATAATAAGGGTAGGAATTTATTATTTTTTCTATCCTGATTTATTTATTTGTCCCTAGAACATATGAATCAATGAATGAGTATGAGGGTAGAATTCTGTTTTGATTGACCTCATAGCTAAACTGGGTTATAATTAGTTTCTGTGTATTGTCCTTTGTTTTATATGTAACCCCTACCTTTACCCCACCACTACTCAAAGCCCTTGGAATTGATAAAGTTTTATAAATTTTAGACATGTGGAATGAATAATCCAGATGTATTTAATATTTAATCGTACAATGATAATGACTGCTACATTCTGAAATTTACCTTCAAATACAGCTATGCCATTATACTTTTTTTTAAAACTCTTATAAAGGTTCTAAGTTTGTATGTATGTATAATATTACATTTATTATGTATATACAAATATAATTTTTTAACAGGTTATCAGGACACCCCATGGGAGAGACTTTGATGACTCTTCGGAAAGGTGTGATGAGTATTTAAGCTCACGGTCATGTGGCAAGCCCCAGCATTCAGCAAGGACCTTACTTGTCCATTCAGCACCTTCAACGATGCCGAAGCATTCTCCGAGCCCTGTGTTAAATCGAGCTTCTCTCAGGGAAAGGTGATGCTTAGTCTCTCTTTCTATACTGATTTTTTTGAATAGTCACCATTAGAAAAGACAAGACAGCAGTTATGTATGCAAAAAGATCATACAAGTATAATTTGATCTTAAAAGGCTTAATTTTTGTTTAGAATATATCACATATTACACAGTACTAGATACTCATCCCCAGTGCAGTCCTCTTGAAGTGATTTTATTAATTACTAGCAAGTTTATTAATTAGAGTCACTTTAACCCTAATTAAATACTGTAATTCATAAAAGTGAAAAATAGCACGTGTTTGTTTTCAAAAGATTCATAGGGATTTAACATATGGATATGGCTAATGTATAAAAATAGCATAGGTTATACTTTCCTTTTAGTGGTAATGATGATGCCATGCACTGTTGGTATATGGTACCCGGATTTCCTCAAATAACCCCTCTGGACTCTTAACCATGGAAAGATCCCAGCCCTCCCTCTAAAAAAAGCTTTGACAACCAAAGATAGACACTTGTTATATTTGAATGTGAAAGAAATAATTCCTCTTTATCTGTTTTTGTTGTTGTTAAATTCAAATTGGAAATTCCTTGCTTCACTTACTAATAGTAACATAGAAAACAGAGTTGTCATAAATTTTTTAAAAATCACCCTAAGTAGTTAAAAAATTTTACAGAAATTTGAACACCTAAGAGAAATGCCATCAACAAATGGAAAAAAAAATTATCTTTACAGGTGGTATCAAAAAACTAATAAAACACGCTAAATATGTACAGCTTGTTATGATTGTCAGACATAATTTAAACTAACTGTGTAGTCTGTCAGAAAGTTCATTTCAAAACTGATGATTTGAACAAGAGAGTTCAGTTAGGAAGCTGTATTAAACATCTCTATTCTGAACAGATAGATTTGTCTGTTTCCTCATTAGCCCTGTAAGCATTCAAATGGATGTATGGAGGTCTGCTGGAGAGCCTAATCCTGAGATGGGGAATTTTGATTAATGTTGCTTCTAGGCCAATAGAATCTTGCCTGAGGGATCATGGAATTCATGTGGACAGGTAGATTAAAAGTTATATCTCTGTATTTACAGAGAGCGATGCATATCTGTTTCTATAGGCTTTACAGTTCAAGAGAAATTTTGAAGAGAGATTTTCCTGTTGAAGTCTGGTAATTTGTGTCTCAGTTGTCAGGAGACTTTCTTTAATTTTCACGTCTGCTCAGATGTTCAGAGGTGTAGTCAGTGCTACTCTCTTTTTGTGTACTTTTAGAATTGAGCACTTGTGGTTTTATTCATTAGGTTCTTTGCCATCTCCATAGGTTTTTAAGAAATTTTTTATCTATATCTCCTTGGATATGTTTTTATAAACATTGTTTTATATTTTATTTTTGCACATTCTCCAGTTGTCTCCCACTGTAGTACAATATGAATTTTAGTCCATGTTACTTTATCCTTGTCTGTAATTTCGTCCCAGCTTTTGAAGCCTGCCTTCCCTATCAAAAGTCGATAAATTCTTCAGTGAGGCTATACTCAAAAATTATTCACTGAGGTGAGCTAAAGTCCACTGTCCTTTTTTCATATTCCAGTGCAGATGATGGCTTGTAGCAGTGAGTGGCATTTACACATTTATTCTGATGCTTGGTAGTATAGTTAAGTTCTTTTCTAGAAGGAAATGAGTAGCTCTAATCTTAAACATGACCCATTTCACCTGTCACTTGAGAAAGGTTGAGGTGCTTCTAAAATAAAAGACTATAATGACATTTTAGTTTTAAATTCATCTAAGTAAATTAACAAACTTATTTTGGGGTTCTCCTTTAAGATGGATAAACTTTTTTACATTCACTAAAGTAAAACACCTCTACTTTCAGTGTGTACTCTAAAAAAGATTCAGATTTAGTTAAAAAAGAAATTAAAATGTCTATAGGACATATTACTAGGAAAAAAAAAAATTTCATCCTTTTCAGCACACTCAGTACCAGCCCTTTAAATATAAGATGTTCTCTGGTACGGCTTTTTAGGTTACTGAGCAGTATACTTACAGGGTGTTCATAAAATCCAGTGGAATCAGTAAACAGTTTAAACTGATGTAAGTGTAGATTGTGTGTCCACAGCAAAATTGAAAGTGTGACAGAATATACAGCTATAGGAGATTATCTGGGTAATTATTCATTAAGATGAAATAAGTTTTCCTCAAGATTACTGTAAAATGTTGACTCCTTAATCATGTATGTGAATAAACAGACTTTCAAAAACTCTATTAGTGACTGTAAGCAAATGAATTTATTTATAGTGAAGGTGCTTTTTGCTTTAACCCCATTAAAAAAAAATATCTCCAGTAGAGTTAAGACACATAAAATGGTTGCAATTTTTGTTGTTAAGTGTTACATTTCAGAAACTGTTTTCTCCTCCAAATATAAATATTAATATTATGACTTATCATTTGTATTAGGTTATAGAGTTATTACTAAAATCAGACTAAGAAACACTAGCAAATCTAATTAAAAAGAAGGTGATACTCCTTTTAATCATGCTTACAGTGTTGAATTTTGTAAATGGAGTTAGAGTTGGGCAGTCATTTCTTATACCACAGCACAGACTAGTGGAGCCACTCTAGTACACTGAAGAGATCCTCTTGAAACTGGATATTTGGATCTCAGGGTTTCAAGATGGGTTACATAGGTAGCAAATAACAAAGTTGGGCAATATATTTGTGTAGATGCAGTAACACTTCCTTTTACAAATGTAGGATATTCAAATTCAGATATAGTTCCTCATCCATTATTGATTGCATTCTTTGAAACAGATTATGTAAATAATTTTTCCTGCTTAATAGTTTATACTTTGTGTAAACAGAAAATTATAACTTTGTAAGAACAAGCTGGGAGGGAAAAAAAAAGCAAAGATGTAAGCACTTAGCATTTTAGTACCCATACCTTTAACACTTGATATAGATGAATTATAATCAGATGGACCTGGAGATACTCATCATTACTTATATAAGGTAAATAAAGTAGCTTGGTTAAACTAATGCCAGTTTTGAGTTTGAGAAGGGCATAAGAAAGAAGGATGGTTGTTTTATTTCTTCTGTGATTTCAAAACTCAGATTTTAATAAAAGTCACATTTTCCTTTCCTGTTTTTCAGTATTCACTTTAAAAAAAAAACAAAAAACAAAAACACAAAGACACTTATAGGAGAGAGTAGGGGAGTGATATCTGTGGCGAGAGGGAATCGTTCAGTTTTCGTGGTTCCTCTGTAGTCTGAGGGAGTAAGAAAACATGATTGAATTTTAAATATTTTCATCTATTTAAACATTTTACTTCATTTCATAAAACTAGTTTTATTTTTCTGTAAACAGAATGGAATTTCTCCCACATAATTGAAGAGGGTGGGATTAAATTACTGGAAAAAAAGAACTATTTAAAAGGCACTATATACAAAATTATTGTTTTAATTTGAAAATCTGTATCTTAATCTAGAGATAAACTCTGCAGACTTATGTAAGGAAATCATTAAAATGGTCAGATATATGGGGATGCTCTCCCTGATTCACACCCAACTTTATTAAGACTACTTATCGCATGTAATATGAAGACTTTAATACTTTTCCAGAGATGCAATGCCTGATTTTATATCTGCCTCTCATCCTTGGTCAATGAGGAAAATATGCCATTTTAATCTGTCTGTGTTATCACACAGGGATAAGGAAAAATGACTTTCTGTGTCTGGTATTTGGACAGATTTATTTTTTTTCTCCCTCTGGCTACAAGTCACCTTTGTTTTTTATGCCCACAGATTCCATTCTGATTGGTGTTCACCTTCAAACTGCGATGAGATCCATGACCGGGTAAAAAATGTCTTGAAATCACATCAGGCTCATCAAGGACATTTAGATGTTAGTTTCTAAAATTTTCTCTTGAAGGCCTTTTCTAATTGGGCAAGAAAACCAGAGAAGATGCTTAAAACTTGTAATAGTTAATCACTGGGAAAGAGAAGAAAAAGAGATACAACCTCCATTCAACGGAAGTCAGTGATT
>PITA01025601.1:0-17711 GCA_004023965.1 Spilogale gracilis
GGCGGGCGCAGACCCACCCAGAGCCGGCCTGACCCCAAGGCGCGTTCTGCACCGGCCAGGTCCTCGCCCCAGTACCTGATGGCCACCAGCGTGGAGCGGGTGCCCATGGGGCTGGTGAGCGAGATCTCCAGGTCTCCCCGACGGCTGTAGGCTAGCGACAGCCGTACCTGCACGTGCTCCAGGGAGCGGATGTAGTTGGCACGGCCCGCGCAGGCCGACACATTCTTCCTCACTTGCATTAGCGGCAGGATGGGGCTAGGGGCGGCGTGGGGGGTGAGGGCCCCTCCCGCGGGCCTGCTGGGGGGATGGGCGGCCAGCAGGCGGGGTCTGGGCTCAGTTCGCGGGGCCCACGCTCTCTGGGGACCAGCCTCCCATGTGTGGCCCCCACCCCCCACGGTGATGCGGCCAGGGAGAGGACAGGCGTGGGGGCGGGGCTGTGGCCGAGGAGGGCGCTCACGTGGGGGCGTGCACGATCCGGACCGCGCACTTCTGCTGGGGCCGCGTGGGCAGCCACGTCCGAGCCATGTCCACCAGCAGCGTGGCGTCCAGCAGCCCGTAGCCGTAGTGGTGGCTCACTGCGCGGAGGCGGGGTCGTCACTTGCCCCTCGGGCGCGCGCCCGCACCTCCAGCCCGCCCTGCCTCACCTTGGCGCCCCACGCCGTTGGTCCTCCAGTCCTCAGCCTGGAGCTGCGCTGGCCTGGACGCCCGGACCACCAGGTGCTGCATGTCCCTCCATGTCAAGAACGGGCTGGGGGCAGGCGGGGGCAGGTGAGCCGAGGCGGGGCTGCGGGCCGAGCGCGGGAAGCGGGCTCCCCTCTGTCACCTACTTGGCCTCCAGAGCCAGGGCGATCATGCCCGCAGCCAGCGGGGCCGAGGCCGAGGTGCCCGTGTGCTTGTCCGTGCACTGGTGGTGCAGGTCTGTGGTGACCTAGGGGCAGACGGGGGCGCTTGGGGGCCTGGTACACACGCAGGCCCGGACGTGGTTCGAGAGGCTACCGCAGAGATCCTGCAGGGAGCAAGGCCCTGAGTGCCCCCCAGGTCACACACCTGGAGAGCCAGCCTGCCTGGAGAACGGGAGAGTGTGTGAAGAGGGGTCACTGGGCAGCCCTGGGGGGAGGGGAAGCGAGGGAGGGCATGAGGGAGGGTGAGGAGGAGGGAGATGGGCAGAGGAGACAGGTAGAAGGGGAGGAGAGAGTGAATTAGGACAAGGGGATGGGACAGAAGGGGGCAGAAGGGAAAGTGAGGGAGAAACAGGTGGGAAGGAGCAGAGGACAGCCAGGAAGGGCAGAGGACAGGTGGGGAGCGGGCAGGGGACAGTCAGGAAGGGACAGGGCATAGGCCGGGAGGGGCGAGACCGGGGCGGGCGGCCTTGGGCGCAGGGCGGCAAGGCACTCACGATCTGCGGGTCGGTGGCGACGCCGCTGCTGTAGGTGGTGGTGAGCGTGGAGGCGCAGGCCTCGCTGTACCAGGGCACGCGGCCCTGCCGGGTGGTGCTGCCCACCGAGAGCGTGTGGATGCTGTTGGTGTAGCCGTCACAGTTGCAGTTGTCATAGTGCAGGCCGCCGTTGCCCGACGCCCAGACGAAGAGCGTGCCCAGCCCACCGCGGCCCTGCACACAGGGACGGGGACCGGGCTGGGGGCGTCAGCCTTGAGAGCAGGCCCAGGCCCACCAAGGCCCCGGGGTGCGCTCACCTTGGTCACACCGCGCCTGAAGGCCTCCCGGGTGAGGATGCCCGGGCCGTCCACTGTGCGGCCGTCATCCTCGGGGCCCCAGCTGGCGCTGTAGATGTGGATGTGCTGTGGCTGCAGGCTCAGCGACTGGGCCTCGATGACGTCTGTGATGGTGCCGTCCAGCATTCGCACGCCTGCGCGGGAGGCGGCGGGAGGGGGTGGCGGGCCTCCAGGGATGGCTCTGCCGCCCCTCCGCCCCTGCGGGCCTCTGTAGCCATGTGGCGCTGGGCCCCCTCTGTCCCCAGGAGGGTGCCTTCCCCCAGAGGTGCCTTCCCCAGGGCGGTCTGCTAGCGCTCTATTGGCATCCGCGGGGCGGACGGAGCCAGACCCTCGCGTACCTCCGATGCGGGCATTGTAGGCGACGCCTGTGCCACAGAACCCGTTGTTTGCTATGGCCGCCACTTCCCCAGCACAGCGGGTCCCGTGCCTGGTGTCAAGGGGAGAGGGCGGCCCGTTACAGCCCCTCGCCGGCTCCCTGCCAGGCACCGGGGGCTGCCCTCACACCCCAGAGGAGGCCAGGCTCACCGGTTCTCATCACTGGGTGTGTATCGCGGCTGGGGGTCTGGGTCATAGTCATTGAAGTCATAGCTGGCCAGGGGATCCTGGGGGCAGAGTGGGGGCATGAGGGATGGGGGCCAGCCGTGGGACCTGGGGCAGCCCCCGCCCCCGCACTCCGGTCCCCACGGCCTCACGTAGTTGGCCCAGAGGTCCGGATGGTCCTTCTCAATGCCGTCATCCAGGACAGAGACCACGACGCCCTGGCCGGACAGCCCCTGGCGCCAGGCCTGCAGGATGTTCAGGTCCGGCTGCACCTTGTTGTTCTAGGCAAGGCGGGCGCTGGGGTCAGTGGAGCTCTGGCCCCGCCCTACCCTGCCCCCCAGCCCGGCCCGCTCACCATGTACCACTGCTTGGGGAACCAGGGGTCCGTGGGTACCACCACCGAGCGCTTCACCCGCCGCCGCAGTGTCTGCTGCTCAAACCACTGCACCTAGAGGCAGACGCACGCTGCAGGAGGGGCCTGAACACTGAGAGCCAGCCACCATCCACCCCTGCCCCTCCCAGGGCCCTGCCCCTCCCCATCCCACCAACTCCTGGCCAGAGGGCCTGGGACTGCTTCCGTGGCCAATAGCACTCTCCCCCAGGCACAGCAAGGGAAGATTGTCTGTGGGGTCACGGCTGGGTGGGATGTGTCTGGGCCATCCACCGCCTCTCCTGGGTCCCGCAAGGTGTGGGACAGGACCCGGGACCTTGTGTTTGCCGAGGCTTTCTCTGGGGTCTCCACGTGCCTGGGGCTCTGTGGGCAGAGGGGACCGAGGGACTCAGATCACCAGTCCCCTGGGCCCACTGACGTGTGGCCACTGCTCTTGAAGTCCAACCCTGCCCCCTCCCTAGTCCCCGTTCTAGATCCTTCTGCCCAAGACCTTGCCCATCTCCCCCTGTAGCAGCCATTTCTCTCTACCACTTCTCCCCAAGCCTCACAAGACATCGCTGGATGGCCATACTTGCCTCCTCCCCGGTTCCACCTCTGTCCCCGCACCTCTCTATAACACTGTAGCATCACCTTCTGCTGAGACCCTCTGATGCTGCCCACAAGGCTCTCACCAGCTTCCCTCTGCTACAGCCACAGTGACTCCCTCGCCCCAGGACCTTTGCACATGCTGTTCTGCCTGCCCCAGGCTGTTCTTCCTCAGACCTTTGCCTTTCCTTCCTCTTTGTTGATCTCCCACAGCCCAGTTTGTGTGTCCTCATCCCCATCTCAGTGATGGTAAATTCTCTCCCCATCTGCCCAGCTTCAGACTTGGATGCTGGCCCTTATTTCTCTCTGTCCCACAAATCCAGTCCATTGGTAAACCTCTCTCCTGCAAACCCCATCTGGAACCAGCAACTTCTGTCCCCAGTGCTCCCAGTGGGTTTCAAGTTATGAAGTCTCTTGCCTCCATGCTGAGCAGCCCCCAGGCTCAGCCTGTACCCCATCATGACTCCCGAGGGCTTGCAGACTCAGCCTTGACTCCAACGCCCCAGCTTGACATCTAAAGCCTTTTCTCCGTCTGAGCATCTCACAGTCTCGCTGGGTGACTTCAGGCAGGATTCCTACTCTGGAGCTGTTGCTTCTGTCCTAAAAAGGGCCAATTCCCTTCCCTCCATTCCAGGAACTAAAATGGTATCTGCCGCCTTAATGGAGTACAGAGGAACCTTGATCTTTCAGGATGAGATAGAGGAGGGGAATGTTGGGGGTGGGTGGGCAAAAAGTAACACGGACAGTGGGCCAGGCCCCGAGGGGAGCGCAGCACCCATTTGGGACCTGTTGCTCTCCACAGATATGGTCCCCACTGTACAGACAGGGACACCAAGTGGAAACCCAGTCTCAGAGAGAGCAGGTGACGTGATTAACAGGAGGTGGCCGAGGCCCCCAGGCCAGGCTCACCTTGGGGTCTTTCTTTAGGCGCAGGCGATGGCCCCAGTGTGGGGTCAGGGACCGCTGGGCCACGCCCCGGTGCCGCAGGTGGTAGTACTGCCCGTCAGGAAAGATCTGGGAACGTGGGAAAGCGTCCGCAACCATGGCACCTGGCTCCGAGGTGGAACCCCCCAGGACAGTTGCTTGCATCCTCCCCGGACCAGGTGCCCTCCAGAGGTCCCAGAATCTGAAGCTGGTCGAGGCAAGGGTGGGCTGGGGGTTCTTGATCTCCTGGGTAGCCCTCCCGTCTCCGGGCTCTGAGGTCGTCCAGGCCCCGCCCCTCCTGCCCACTGGGATCCTACCCACCTGCCCCAGGTTGACGAAGCCGAATTTGCGTGCCAGGCGCTCGGCCTCCCGGTAACCCTGGGACACCCGCACGGCCCAGCTGCTGACATAGATGGGGGCCCGGGCCGAGGACCACCCCACAGGCAGGGGGCCAACGAGAGCCAGGCCCAGGGCCACGGCTAGGCGCAGCCAGAGCGCAGTCGGGGCGGGCCGCATGGCGGCGGGGGCGGGGCCGGGCCGGGGCCTCCGAAAGCCCCTCCCCCTGGCCAAACCGCCGAGTCGGCCCAGGCGCCCGCCCCGTCCCCGAGGCCATAGCAACCCCTGGAAGGCTTCAACTCCCAGAGGGCCTTGCGGCTCCCCCTTGAGGAGCGCTAAGATCCGGCCCACGTCGGGGGGGGTCCGCAGATCCAAACTCTCTGGAGCCTCAGGCTCCCCCATTCCTACAGTGACCAAACAAACCTTCCGGCCGAGAGGACCCGGTTCCCAGCTCGCAGCTTTGGCCCCGCCCCTATATTTGGCCCCGCCCACTTTCCTGCACACCCCTCCCCCTCGAATCAGCCCTGCCTCCTGCCCAGTCCAACCGGACTTGTTCTTCCGAGTAAGTCCCGCCTCCTGAATTTAGTTCTGTCCCACCCCCTGCCCTGAGATTCTGTCCCTCCTCCTTTGTGATCAGCCCCGCCCCCCGTTCTCGCCAATCAGCTCTGGCCTTTCTCTGTGTCCTCCCACCAGTTCCGCCCCAACAACAGCTCAGCCAATAATCCCCGGCCATGACCCCGCCCCTCCTACCCACTACGTCCCGCCCCCTCCCCGCCAATCGGCACCCTTGGCCTCCGCGCCCCGCCCCCTTCCCCCGAAGTCGCGGCAGCGGCGGCCGCAGCCCGCCAGAGGGCAATGCGGCAGGGGAGACGGGGCAGGCCCCACCTCCTTTGTCCGCCCTGCCCTCCCATTGGCCGGAGCGGGGGGCAGGGGGCGGAGACGAGCTCGGGGGCGGAGACCAGCCCGGGGGCGGAGCCGAGCCGCTCGCGCCTGGGGAAGGCAGCTCGCGGGCTGCGGGGCCGGTGCGCGGGGCAGCTGTCGAGCTCGGGCTGCCAGCCCCGGGCCCGCCGGTGCCATGGACGGCCTGTGCCAGCGCTTCGAGCGACTTCTGGAACAGAGGAACTTGGCCACCGAAGCGCTAGAGGCTCTCGAAGCCAAGACAGGTGTCGACAAGCGGTACTTGGCCGCGGGTGAGCCGTCCGGGGGCGCTCGGGGCTATTGCCCCATTTCGCCATCGGGTACATTGAGGTCCTGGGGCACCCGGATCCTGGACCTGACCCTTTCCGGCCGGCGCTTTCTGCGGGGTCCGGGCCCCCACTGTCAGCAGGGAGATGGAGATCCTGGGGAGGGGTGGTGGACCAGCACTTCCCGTCTGCTTGCAGCCTGGCCCGTCCCTGCCTTGGGATGTGGGGCGAGTGTCACCCCCTCTCTTGGCCCCTGCATTACCTCCACTCCCATCCTCGGGTCTGGAGGCCGTCGCTGCCCCTTACCTGGTGGCCCTGGGTGACCGCCAGGCCAAAGTCCGGTTCTTCCAGTTGCTCTGTGTGCCCTGGGGGAGGAGAGGGCGGCAGGTAGGCAGCCAGTGTCCTGGGAGTCTTGCCACACCCCCGTCCCACGTGAGTCCCCACCGGGAAGCAAATGTAGAGACCTTACTGTTTTTTCTTTGTTTCTTTTGTGGGGGACCCTGCTCCCGGCTGGGAGGGGAAGGGTCACTGCCATCTGTCCTCCCTCCGTTGTTTTCCTGCCAGTACCCACCCCTTGGCCTGCCCTCTCCCTTTCCTCCCCGGTGGCCTTGGCCTGCTGTGGGCGAATCGTGAGTTGGGTTGTTTGGGGCTCTGGTGGTGGTGGTGGAGAAATATTGGAGAGAGGGCCCTGGAGCGGAGGCGCGGGCTGTAAGGGGCCATTCCGGGGTGGAGGGCCTGAGTGTCCAGCCAGGCCAGCCCAGTAATGCCTCCTCTCCCTTTCTTCCTCAGTGACCTCGGTGGCCCCTGCCACCCTCCCAAACTGTCTAGCAGGCCCCCCTAGATGCCTTCCTCCCCTCTTTCCACGTTCCAGGCCCATCGGTGCTCCCACCCCATCCAGAAAAGCCCCTAGACTGGGCCCCAGGGACAGAGCTGGCAGCGGCTTCCAGTGAGGACAGGAGACATGTGTTTGGGGCTCGTTCTGTGTGCGGACCCTCCTTCCTCCCTTCTCCCCCCAGCGGGGCTAGTCTCGTGCTGGGCAGCCCGAGGAAGGTCCACATTTATTCCCCAGGCCTCCAGTGCCCGACATGTGGGCTCAGCCAGGAGCCTGACCCTGGGAGCAGGCCCTGACTTCTCTGTCGACTTTCCCCATCCCTGGTACTGTGGTCAGGAAATTTAGGTCATAGAGCCCTGGGGAGGGGTCTGTGGGGAGGCTGGGAGGCACAGGGAAGAAACTGAGGCCTAGAGAGTCAGAGGCTTTGAGGGAGGCTGCCTCTGCCAGCTGCCCGGTCTGGAGCATCCACCTCTCCCTAACCCCCTCCCCTTAGCCCCATCTGTTGCTGATCTCTGGGGCTGTGCCCTCCCCCGTGTCCAAGGTCATCTGCCCACTGCTGAGGCTGCAGGAATAGGGATTGAGGGCAGAGGTGCCCTAGGACAGCCGCTCCTCCCCACTGGCCTTTCCCCCTTGCCCAGACGTGCGAACTCTTGGGCCCCAGCTACCCCATATGATCAAATCCCCAGTCCAGACAACAAAGGAAGAAACCCAGAGGAGGCAGGGACCAGATCTCCTAGGGCCAACTGGGGAGGTTCCTCCTCTATCTGACCCCAGGCCCTGGGGATGAAGACTAAGGCAGGTGGCGGAACGACAGGGGGGGGGGGCCCTTTGGTGCACAAGTGACCTCTGTCTCTGCAGATAACAGCCTGAGGGAGGAGGCTGGCGGCTGTAACAGGCTCCCAGGAGCACAGAGACTCTATGAGTGACCTTGGGCCTCACTCTCCGGTTCCCATGTTGTTCTGGCCAGTGAGCTCCAGTGGGGAAGGGCTGGGACCCGCACCCACGGATCACTTCATAAATGCAGTGTTTCCCGTCATTGCATTCAGAGTGGCCCCCGCTCCTGGCTCCCCGCCTTCCCCAACAGTGTTTTCTGGGAGCCCTCATCTCTAGGAATGTGTTTGCAGGCCTAGAAGGTGCTCAGTAAACGCACAGAAATGAGGAGCCCCTCTGCGGAGTGGTTGTTAGCTATCCCCACCACAGCCTTGGGAGGCAGGGCTATTACCGCCCCATTGACAGATGGGGAAACTGAGGCTCCAGGCAGAGAGACTTGCTTGGTGTCACGGGTAGGTGGGAAAGCAGAGGGCTCTCCTGGGTCCGGGGGCTCTAGTGTGCTCAGCCGTCTTGCACTCAGACCAGGGTCCTCACACGGGGCCATGCTGTCACCCTGAGGACGCTGGGCAGCGTCTGGGGACATGACGTGGGTGGTTGTCACGACTGGGGGCTGCTCCTGGCACCAGCGGGATGGGCCTAGGGTGCTGCTCAGCCCCCCAACACCCAGGACGCCCCACAGAAGATGATCCTGCCTGGATCGTCTGCAGGGGTGAGGATAGAAACCTCTGTTGAGATCAGAGTTACAAATGTTGCCTTTCTCTGCTCATGGGGAATCAAGCCTTAATGACAGAACAGTCTTCGAGGCTGTCCTCCCATCCCTTACATTCACACGCTGGCCCCTTGTGCCCACGTCCTCGCACAGGACCTAGAGTAAGCAGTTAGAATTGCACGTGGTCATGCATTCATTCAACAAACGTTTATTGGGCAGCTACTCTCCCTGTCAGGGCCAAGGTCCCCGCCTGCCCTTGGGGAGCTCACAGTCCGGAGGTTGAGGGGAGACCAAGTGGATAAGGGGTCCAAGATACAGAACATGGGGCTCAAGGCCGCGGTGGGGGTGCCCAGCAGCTAGACAGGTTGCAAACGCATCCTGGAGGCGCCCCTGAAGCTCCTCCGAGCGGTGGGTGTTGCAGGCTGTATGGTCGGGCCAGGCCCACCTGCCCACGCCGGCCCACCTGCCCACGCCGGCCCACCTGCCCACGCCGGCCCACCTGCCCACGCCGTCTCTTCCGCAGGAGCCGCCACTCTGCTAAGCCTGTATCTTCTCTTCGGCTTCGGGGCGTCTCTACTGTGCAATGTAATCGGCTTTGTGTACCCAGCATATGCTTCGTGAGTGCCTGCTGGCTGTCCGCGTGCGGGCTGGGGGCGTCTGGGGGCTCGGGATGGCCCCTGACTCTGCCCACCTCTCCCAGAATCAAAGCAATCGAGAGCCCAGGCAAAGAGGACGACACTGTGTGGCTCACCTACTGGGTGGTGTACGGGCTGTTCGGGCTGGCCGAGTTCTTCAGCGATCTACTCCTGTCCTGGTTCCCTTTCTACTACGCGGGCAAGGTGGGGCCCGGGACGCACGCACAATGGTGCTGCCTCCTGGGGTGCGAGGGGGAGACTTAGCTCCCTCGCTGAGGAAGTAGGTCCGTCTGGTGGGGGAGGTCCAGGCTGGGGCTCGAGGGGCACAGTGTAATTCCCACGCTGTGCCCATAGTGCGCCTTCCTGTTGTTCTGCATGATTCCCGGACCTTGGAACGGGGCTCACATGCTGTATCATCGTGCCATTCGTCCACTGTTTCTAAAACATCACGAGGCCGTGGACAGCATCATGAGAGACTTCAGCGGGCGAGCTCTGGACGTGGCAGCAGGAATCACCCGGGACGGTGTGTGCTCCCTGGGCGCAGGGCTTTCTGTCCCAGCCCCTGTGTGCCTGTGACCCAGCCCACCAGCCCCAGGTCACTTTCACTCCTGCCCCCTCCATCCTCGCCCTGACCGGCCTCCCTGTGGCTCTAGCCCCTCACTGTCAGCTTCTCTCTCCTTCGCTTTCGGGAACCAGTCCTCCAGACCCTGGCCCGAGGCCGGGCTCTCGTCACCCCCACAGCTGCCCTGGGAGCTGACCGTACGTAGCCCCCAGCCCTGGGAAGTCGGGCCCGTGCATGTGCAAGACGGCCCGTAGTGTAGCTAGCACCCACGGAGGATGGGAGGATGGCCTCGGTCCCCGCCACCCGCCCCCCTCCGCCCGCCCGGGACCTGAGGCGCAGCCGCCCGCCCCACCCTCACGGCCCTGTCTCTTTGCAGCCGAAGCAAGCGCGAGTCCGCTCCAGAAGGACAAGTGAAGGCATCGCCCCGCGTCTCCACGCAGCTGCCGGCTGGCGAGCTGGGGCGCCCATCCCAGCCCAAGTTGTCCACGGAGTCCTCGGCTTACTCCCGAGCGGAGTCCTCCACCAGACCCTCATCCCCAAGCAAGCCGGCCCCCCGGAGCTCCTCACGCACCACCGTAGGCCAGTCCCCGCTGCGCTCCCCCGCCAGCGCCTCCCACCTGCCTGGCAAGTCCCGGGCCCAGGCAGCCAGCTCCTCGGGCCACCCCCAGGCAGCAGGCCAGCAGCAAGCCCAGCCACCCGTCACCTCCTCGGGCCACCCCCAGGCGGCAGGCCAGCAGCAAGCCCGA
Source organism: Spilogale gracilis (assembly GCA_004023965.1). Taxonomy (NCBI): domain Eukaryota; kingdom Metazoa; phylum Chordata; class Mammalia; order Carnivora; family Mephitidae; genus Spilogale; species Spilogale gracilis. Next base: position 10,007 of record PITA01025601.1, read on the forward strand.
CCATCCGTCACCTCCTCGGGCCACCCCCAGGCGGCAGGCCAGCAGCAAGCCCGGCCATCCGTCACCTCCTCGGGCCACCCCCAGGCGGCAGGCCAGCAGCAAGCCCGGCCACCCGTCACCTCCTCGGGCCACCCCCAGCCAGCCCGCGTGGCCTCAGGCTCCGCCACGCTGCGCCCCAGCACCTCCTCCAGCCAGGCCCCCCCCACCGCGCAGTCTGCCAGCGGCACCACGGTCCCCACGCAGCCTCCCAGCAAAACCTCAGATGGGCCTGAAGACCCGGGCCCCGAGACCTCCAAGTCCAGCAGAGGGCAGGAGGGGGGTTCCTCCGCCCAGCCCGACGGCACCAGCTCGGATCCCGAGCTGCCGGCGTCCGGCCAGTCCGAGTCCTCTCTGGAGTTCACCTCTGAGTCCACCACGGAGGTCACCTGCCGCTGGTCCCCGCCCGGACACCCGCTGCCGTGCTGGCAGCATTGCTGGCGGCTGAAGCACCTGGCCTGCTAGCGAGGACTCAATAAAGCTCCCCCGACGGGCCTGGTCTGCGTGCTCGTCCTGGGCGGGGCGGACGGGCCTGGTCTGGGTGCGCGTCCTGGGGAGGGGGCTGGACGGGCCCGGTCTGGGTGCGCGTCCTGGGGAGGGGGCTGGACGGGCCCGGTCTGGGTGCGCGTCCTGGGGAGGGCAGACGGGCCTGGTCTGCGTGCGCGTCCTGGGGGGGGCGGGGCCTGACGGGCCTGGTCTGGGGCGGGCCAGGGCCGTCGCAGGTCACGTGTTCCCCGATCAGTAACCGATGCCCCGGGGCTCTACGCTGGAGGAACAGAGCTGGGCAGCCGCCCCCCACCTGCCTGAGGTCTTGCCGTTGGCCAAGAAGGCTCCCAAAGGAGAATGGGCGAGAGGACCGGCCGGAGTACAAGTCCTTGCTTTGGGCCGGCACTCGGCAGCTCCAGTCAAGGCTGGGCCGTGAGGTGGGGGGAGGGGAAGGAAGTGAAGCTTGGGCATCGCCAGGCCCTTAGCCGCTGTGTGCACTGGCGCTGCGGCCCATCCCATGGGAAGTCTGGAAGCCAGGGAGACCTCTCCCGCCCACCGTCCCGGCTGGTCCCTGGGGGGCGGCACTTAGTTCCAGCCTGCGCCCCCACAGGCAGTAGGGGGGCCTGGGACAGAGGAAGCCTTGGGCAAAGGTGGGGAGGCTGGCGGTTGCCGTCAGAGTGGGTTCGTGGAGGTGGGGAGGAGGGCACGGGTTTCCCTCGCCGCCCGCGGTTGCTCTCAGCATGGCCCTGATGGTGAATCCAGGCCGACCCACGGAAGGTGCCACGCCTGCTGCACGGGTGTAGACGTGAGAAGAGCAACCCCGATCCAACAGTCCACCAACAAAGTAGAACACGGACAACCCCATAGTTGAGGTCAGGTTCCTGCAGAGCAGAGCCCGCGTGGGAAGCAGGCAGGGCTGTGTCTTGGGGGGCAGGACCTGGGGCGCAGGACCCACGCCCTGGAGTTCTGTGTCAGGGCTGGGGGGGTCACCTGTGCCTGCCAGTTCGGAGGCTCAGCCCACTCCCGAAAGGGCCGGGAGCCCGGGGCACCGCCCAGCAGCCAGAAACAAGTCCCGGGCCAGCCATCTGCGGCCACACTGACTGAGGGCCTGGGGCCCCAGGGCTGCTTCTCCAAGATTCTGGGTGATCACCACCTCTTTTCTCTGAGATTTATTTCTTTGTTAGAGAGCAAGATCGTGTCTGAACAAGGGGAGGGGCAGCAGGAGGGGGAGAAGGAGTCTCAAGCATACTCCCCGCTGAGCGCGACCCTGAGATCAGACCTGATCTAACTAACCAAGCCCCCAGGGAACCCCCACTCACAGCTTCTGGTGGGAACACGAGGGGGGCATTAGCGGGACGTTGGCAAGGCTGTGACTCCGTGGGTCTCACCTGGGACTACCTGCACCCTGGGGACGCTGTCAGTGTCTGTGCCGTGGCCCACAGTCCACTGGCACGTCATCCCTGTCCCTGCCTGAGCAGGCCCCGCTTGTCTCCGGCTGGTGACGGCCTCATCCATCCAATACTGGGCCTCCCCGAGGGAGGCAGCCCTAGGTAGCCACCTGGCCCCCAGCCTGTGTCCTCGTCAGCAAACGCCAGTGAAGGAGGAGGGAGCACTGAGAGCTGCCGGTGAGCAACTGGTCCAATTCATTCATTAGCTCATTCAACAAATATTGAGCACCCACTGTATACCAGGCCCTGTTGCAACCGTAATGGCCCAGAGAGAGAAAAATCTCTGCTCCTGAGGATTTGGGGAGGTGACAACAGCATGATAGATGTATATGTCAGGGGCGCCTGGGGGGCTCAGCTGGTTCGGCGACTGCCTTCGGCTCAGGTCATGGTCCGGGAGACCCGGGATCAAGCCCCACATCAAGCTCCTCGGCAGGAAGCCTGCCTCTCCCTCTCTCACTCCCCCTGCTTGTGTTCCCTCTCTCGCTGTGTTTCTCTCTGTCACATAAATAAAATCTTTAAAAAAAAAATGTATATGTCAGAGGGAGGTGAATGTTGTCGGCGGGGCGGGGGCACAGCAGGGAGTTGGGGGTGGGGACAGCAATGTCAGGAATAGCCAGAGAAAGACCTGTCTACAGAAGTGACATTTGAGTAGAGGTGTGAAGGAGATAGGAAAGTCTGCTCAGAGGGCATGGGTCTCATGAAAGCCAGGGGAAACGTGGTCTGAGAGAGAAAAGCACATGCAAAGGTCCTGGGGTAGGACTGTGCCTCGCAGGCTAGAGGAAGAGTGCCGTGGCCAGTGTGGCTGGAGCTGAATGAGTGAAGGGGAGAGGGAAGTGAATGGGGTGAGGCTCACCTTGCAGATACCTGGACTTTGCCTTCGCTTGGGGACGCAGGCTTTGCTGGGAGCGAGGGAGGGAGCATAGTGGTTAACGAGCCTCCCCTGTCCCATGCTGAGACGTCCACATGGGTGTGGGGGACAGGGATCCGGGAATCTGCTTATCGCTGGCCCAGCTATTTGAAGAACACGGCGTGGCCACAGTCCAGGATCGGAGAAGGAGGTGCCAGGCCCGCTGTGCACCTGGCATCGACCCCTGCCATCCAAGGGGACAGCAGAATGGGCTCTCGCTGTGTCCCTTTGAGGATTTTCCTGGGGACGCCAAGGGTTAGCTCAGCGGGGAGTGCAGGTAGAAGGACACACCTGTCTCACCAGGGTGGAAGTAATGACCTTTAGCCCCTCAGACCTGTTGTAGTTTTTTTTCTTTTTTTAAAGATTTTATTTATTTGAGAGAAAGAGACGGCAGAGCAAGAGAGAGGACGAGTGTGAGGGCTTGAGTGTGGGGGAAGCAGCCTCCCCGGTGAGCAGGGACTCGATCCCAGGACCCTAAGATCATGACCGGAGCCGAAGGCAGACCCTTAACCGACTGAGCCCCACAGACACCCCTATTTTGGTTTTTTTTTTTAAGATTTTATTTATTTATTTGACAGAGAGAGACACAGCCAGAGAGGGAACACAAGCAGGGGGAGTGAGAGAGGGAGAAGCAGGCTTCCTGCCGAGCAGGGAGCCCGATGTGGGACTCGATCATGGGTCTCCGGGATCATGACCTGAGCCGAAGGCAGTCGCCCAACCAACTGAGCCACCCAGGCGCCCCCCTATTTTGTTTTTGATTAAACATACAGAAAAGCTGTAACCAGAAACTCAGAGCCAGTGGCGCCACACAGCTGGTCCGTCCCAGTCACCTGCACTCCCGCTGGTGGTCGCCATCCTGACTGCATTTCCTTTGTGCACGTCACCTACGTCTGGACATGCTGTGCCCTGATCTTGCCGCGTCACTCAGAGCTGCGGCTGTCACACTCACGCCCTGCACCAAGAGGGCTCCGTACTCTCTCCGAGTGGTGATGGACAGTATTTTGTTTGCTTTACATACATGACTCCGCTGTTGGTTAGAGCAGTTTCCAGTGTGCGGCTATTGTGATGAAAGCTGCTAGGAACATTCTAGAACCAGCCTCCGGTGAACAGAGCTCTGGCGTCCTCGGGCACACACCTGTCAGAGACTGCAGGGTGAGCACTCCAGGGGAGCCTGATGCAAATAACCACAAAGTGGGAGGCTTCAAACTGGAGATGATTCTCCCACATTCTGGAAGCCAGAAGCCAGAGGTCAGGGCGTGGAGGTCAGAACCCTGCAGGCTCCGGGGCGAAGGTCCTGCTCCAGCTCCTGGGGGTTCCAGGCATCCTCGGGTTTGCAGCCGTGTCCCTCCAGTGTCACCTCTGTACCCACGCGGCTGTCTCCTCTGTCTATCTTAGGAGGACTCCTGTCACTGGGTTTAGGGCCCACGTGGATAATCCCGGATGATCTCATCTTGAGACTCTTACTTGCATCTGCAAAGACCTTTTTTCCAGATAAGGCCGCGTTCACCGGTTCTGGAGGCTAGAACTTGGATAGGGGTTTAGCCTGTCAGCGACGAGCCCTTTGCCTGGAGCAGACGCGGCCAAGCCGTACCCCGCAGTGGCCATGTCAGTCCCCGCACGGTCCACATGTAACCCCAGGGGGCTGTGGGACTGCCCAGGGGCTCTCAGCAGCTCTTGGGGCCAAGTCCTTGTTCAGGGTCAGAAGGAAGGGAGAACAGGCTCCGGGAAGGAAGTTGGGGGTGCTGGCTGCAGGGAATCAAAACTAGTAAGCAAAGCACGGGAACCCCAGAGCCGGCCTCCCGCGGCGTCGCGGGGACCCCAGAGCCGGCCACCCGCAGCGTCGCGGGGAAGACCTCTCGCAGTTTTCATCCTTTCACTAACAGCACGCGCTGCCAACTTGGCTGGTCCTGCCTTCTTCCTGACTAAACACTGCCTCCTGCGCGCCTGGGTTCCGAGAGTTCGCAGCTGCGACTCACCAGGCCGCGGCCGAGGGGGCTGGCTACAGGTGGACCTTCTGGACTGTCGCCCCCATGCCCTTCTGGGTGATGTTTCAGCCTCTAACCCAGACGGGCATTGCATCTTCCCGGGGGGACACGGTAACCAAAAAGCGGAGAGCCAGTGATGGTGGAGAGAAGACACCGAGCTCGGCCAGCTCGTTCCTGTCTCTGGAGCGACCTCCGGCAGTTTTAATTCCGGTGTGGGACTTGACTGTCTTTAGAAATGCAACGTCTTCTCTCTTTTAATTGTTCAAATGTTTGTTTTAAAGCCACAGAGCACGTCCAGGAAGCAAGGGGATGTCCGCTGTGCTTGTTCCGCGACCATCCCTGGAAACGATGTTGCAGGCAGAGGAGGTGGCGATGAGGAGGTGGGGTCCCTGCTCTCGTGGGGTCACAGGCCTTCCCATCTGCGACCCGCTGGCCGGGCCTACTGGCTTAGGGGCTTGTGGCAGGGCTGCGTGGGACCCCTCCTCCTCCCCCTCTCCCCGAGTGCCCCATGCCCCCCACTGGCACCCACTTCTCTGCTGGGTGCCTGCCTTCCTCAGGAACACCTCCTCCCGCACGCCAGCCCCCTACATGGCACCCACCCCCAGGGTCCCTCGGGGGCTGTGAATCCCTTCCTATCACATCCTGCCACCAGGGGGCACCCAGGCCCGCTCCGCCTGCAGAACTATGCCCCATTTTCCGCGGAGGGACTGGAGGCATGCCCCACCTTGGAACTCCAAGCCAGGCCTGGACGGACAGGCTGGCCAGAGGGACCGGGGGCAAGTCCAAGGAGCCTTGTTCCCATGCTCAGTGCAGCCAGAGGCTGTAAAGGTACCCTCAGGTGGGGAAATTGAGGCCCACAGAGGGGCAGGGCCTGGTCGCAGGTCACCTGCGAGGTCAGGGGGGCTGAACTTGAGACCTACCAGTTGAGCATCCCTTGTCCCAGACATAAACACAGCCACGGATGGTACAGAAATTCAGGCTGCCCCAAACGGCAGCAGGAGAGCCAGTCCATCAGGGAGGAAAGGTGAAAGGGTGGCCCTTCCCAGGAGCCCCAAGAAGAAGGTTTGCTGAATGACACCCCCAGTTACCCTCAACTCACACTGGACCGAAGTCCGCCCTCCTGGCCCCGGGAGGACACGCGAGGGTTGGGTACCGGCTGAAAGCTGTCCCTTGCCCCTTCTGTTGGGCAGCGGCCTGGACGGCACACCAGGGAAGCAGGGAGGGCGCCGTGGGCCAGGAGAAGGGTGAGGGCTGGGGTGTGCACACCGTGACAGCGTGCCTGTGGGTCCGAGCATCCGCACGTCCTGAGAGCTCTGCGGCCAAGTATGCTTATAAGATCTTTAAAAAGATCTTATAAAAACTAAATAGGAATAAACAAGGGACAGAGGGCAGTGTTGCCTGAAGGAAGCCCTGCCAGGGTGCCCAGCTGGCTCAGCCGGTGGAGGGTGCGACCCTGGAGCTCCGGGTTGTGGGTTCGGGCCCCACATGGGGTGTACAGGCTACTTAAAAAAAGAAAACTGTTAAGAAAGAGAGAAAGAAAGAAGGAAACCCAGCCAGAACTGCCGAGGCTCTCAAGATTATCTCTGGACTTAAGTGGCAGGCAGGCAAGAGGGGAAGTGGGTGCATTAGTGTCCGGTCAGGTGTGTCTCCTGGAGCGCCTGTTCATTAGAGCGTCTTTGAATATATGCAGCCTATGTGTGCCCATGGGAAGAAAGAGCACAGGGAGTCAGCTTGTTAAACAGCAATGAGCTTCCTGGTAGCAAAGGCAAGAGGGGAAACTGACACACTGCAATGACTTCCTTCGGGCCTTGCTTGTTTGTGACCGTGTCTCTACGAAAGAGAGTGTGAGGCAAAGGGAATGAAAGCAGACACACAGTTTTGAAGTGTAAAATATCTAGTTTCCTGGTCCGGCTGCACGCGGCAGGGGCCTTGTCGACGGGCTCAGACGGGGCAGTGGCGAGCGGCCAGGCGCACACGGCTGTCCTCCGCGGGGCTCCAGGCCCGGGCATAGCCCGTGTGGGGCAGCAGCAGTCGGTCTTGAGTGCCGTCCGGGCTGATGAGGCGCTGGGCAGCCAGCAGGTACTCGCGGTGGAGGTCCAGCCGGGGGCAGGGGCAGCGACCCAGTGCCCACACGTACTCGAGGGCCCGCAGTGGCGAGCGGTTCTTATAGATGAGCTGCACTTGAACCTCATAGCGTGTCTCCTGGGCCTGGTGCAGGCGGCTCAGCACCCGGGCCCTGAACACTGTACGCAGGACCATGCAGAGACTGGCTGGCTGCACTACCCTGGGCACCCACCCACCCGTACCCCATTGCCAGAGAAAGGAACTGGGGTCAGACGGGACACCTGAGGTCCCTGGGGACTGTGGAGGCGGGGAGGGGCTGGGGTCAGGTGAGGTCAGGTATCAGTAAGAGGTCAAAGGGCATATTAGGGCAAAGGGTAAGACGGGGTCAAGTCGGAGCCAGGTCAAGGAGTCAGGCAAAGTCAGATCCCAGTCAAGGGTCAGCAGGACAGGGGTCAAGTTCAGGTCAGTTAGGAGCCGGGTGAAGGTTGGGGTTACGAGTCTCACCAAAGTCACTCCCGCAAGTGTGGAGCAGCCGGTGGGCGCGACCACGGGTGTCAGGGCAGGGTGTGCAGGGGTCTGCAGGGGGGGGGGTGCCGTCAGGAGCCAGGCCTCCCCTCCCTGCTTGCTCCCACCCTGGCCGTGCCCCCTCACCTGGGGCGGGGGTTGGGATGCTTGGGACAGTGGTCGCTGGGGCTGCGGGGACCTCGGGGGGCTGCCGTTCCACCTGCTGAGGCTGCTGCTGCCGCAGGGACCAGCCCAGGGCCTGCGCCTGCGCCTGG
>PITA01025602.1:0-24070 GCA_004023965.1 Spilogale gracilis
AGCCAGAGAGGGAACACAAGCAGGGGGAGTGAGAGAGGGAGAAGCAGGCCTCCCGCCGAGCGGGGAGCCCGATGTGGGACTCGATCCCGGGTCTCCGGGATCATGACCTGACCTGAAGGCAGTTGCCCAACCAACTGAGCCACCCAGGCGTCCCTTGTATCACTTTTTTAATTTGTCCATTCTACTCTTTTTTTTTAAAAAAAAAAAGAATGTGTTTGGGTTTTGTTTTTTGTTTTTTTTTTGTACCTGGGTGGCACGGTTGGTTAAGCATCTGATTCTTGGTTTTGGCTCAGGTCGTGAGACTGAGCCCTGTGCCCAGCTCTGTGCTTACCACAAGAGTCTGCTTAAGATTCTCTCTCCTTTGGCGCCTGGATGGCTCAGTCGTTAAGCGTCTGCCTTCGGCTCAGGTCATGATCCTTAGGGTCCTGGAATCGAGTTATGATCCTGGAGACCCGAGATCGAGCCCCACATTGGGCTATCTGCTCTGCAAGGGAGCCCACTTCTCCCTCTCTCACTCCCCCTGCTTGTGTTCCCTCTCTGGCTGTTTCTCTCTGTCAAATAAATACAATCTTAAAAAAAAAAAAAAAAGATTCTCTCTCCTTCTCCCTCTGCCCATCCCTCTGAAGCACACTTGCTCACTCATTCTCTCTCTAAAATAAACAATTACATCTTTTAAAAAAATGTGGGATGCCTGGGTGGCTCAATTGGTTGAGCGTCTGCCTTTGGCTCAGGTCATGATCTCAAGGTCCTGGGAGAAACATTTTAGAGGGGTAGAGGGGCACCTGGGTGGCTCACTTGGTTAAGCGACTGCCTTCAGCTCAGGTCATGATCCTGGAGTCCTGGAATAGAGTCCCACATCGGGTTCCCTGCTCAGTGGGAAGCCTTCTCCCTCTCTCACTCCCCCTGCTTGTGTCCCTCTCTCACTGTGTCTCTCTCTGTCAAATAAATAAATAAAATCTTTTTTTAAAAATGTAGTTTGGGACACCTGGGTGGCTCAGTTGGTTAAGCATCTGCCTTTGGCTCAGGTCATGATCCCAGGGTCCTGGGATCAAGTCCCCCATCAGGCTCCTTGCTCGGCAGGGAACTAGCTTCTCCCTCTCTCTGCTGCTCCCCTTGAGTGTGCTCACATGCTCTCTCTCTGACAAATAAATAAATAAAATCTTTTTTTTTTTTTTTTAAATGGGCTTTAGGGGCACCTGGCTTAGTCGGAAGAGCGTGCGACTCTTGATCCCGGGGTTGTGAGTGTAGAGATTATTTACAAAGAAAATTTTTAGGAGCCCCTGGGTGGCAGAGTTGGTTCAATGTCTGACTCTTTGTTTCAGCTCAAGTTTTGATCTCAGGGTCCTGGGATCGAGCCCCATGTTGGGCTCCAAGCTCAGTGTGGAGTCTGCTTGAGATTCTCTCTCTCCCTGCTGTGTGTGTGTGTCTCTCTCTCTCTCAAATAAATAAAACCTTCAAAAAATAAAGTAAAATCTTTAGGGGGTGTCTGGATGGCATAGTGGGTTAAAGGGCTGACTCTTGGTTTTGGCTCAGGTTGTGATTTCAGGATTGTGAGAAGGAGCCCCATGGGGCGCATAGTCTGCTTAAAGACTCTCTCTGCCCCTCCCCCACACGCTCACTCTTTCTAAATATAAATAAATCTCTTTTTTTTAAAGATTTTATTTATTTATTTGACAGAGAGAGACACAGTGAGAGAGGGAACAGAAGCAGGAGGGGTGAAAGAGGGAGAAGCAGGCTTCCCGCCGAGCAGGGAGCCTGATGGGGGGTTCGATCCTAGGACCCTGGAATCCTGACCTGAGCCAAAGGCATCTGCTTAATAACGGAGCCTCCAGGGGCTCTTAAAAATAAATAAATCGTAAAAAAAAGAAAATCATTAAAGAAGGAAATAAAGAGGTGCCTGGATAGCTTAGTTAAGCATCTGCCTTCAGCTCAGGTCATATCTCTGGGTCCTGAGATCAAGCCCTGCATCAGGCTTCCTGCTCATCAGGGAGTCTGCTCTGCTCTCTCTTCTCTCTCTCTTTCTCTCTCTCTCTCCCTCTCAGATAAATAAATTTTTTTAAAATATTTTACTTATTTATTAACAGAGAAACACATACAGAGAGAGGGAACACAAGCAGGGGGAGTGAGAGAGGGAGAAGCAGGCCTCCCGCCCCAGCCTCCCAGCCCCAATGCAGGGCTGGATCCCAGGACCCCGAGATCATGACCTGAGCTGAAGGCAGAGGCTTTAACCCACTGAGCACCCAGGCGCCCAAAGATTTTATTCATTTATTCGAGAGAGAGAGAGAGAGAGAGAGAGAGCGCGAGCGCGAGCACATAAGAGGGGAGAGGGTCAAAGCGAGAAGCAGACCCCCCACTGAGCAGGGAGCGGAATGCGAGACTTGATCCCAGGGCTCTGGAATCATGACCTGAGCAGAAGGCAGTTGCCAAATGAGCTGATCTCTCTCATAAATAAATGAATAATCTGGCACCATCCAGGTGCCCCTACTTTTCTTTCTTTTTTAAAAAATTGTCTTTTGTCTTTTCTGTGTTAAATTTTATTCATTTCTTCTCTTATCCTTATTAATTCCTTCCTCCTGCCTACTTTGGGTTTAATTTGTTGTTCTTTATCTAAAAGCGAGAAGCCTACGTTATTGAGTTGAGACTTTCTACCTTTCTAATCTGTGCATTTATTTATTTTTAAAAGTAATCTATACGCCCAATGTGGAGCTCAGATTCATGACCTTGAACGGTTAAGAGTTGCGGGCTCAGCGCCCTCAGTCGGTGGAGCATCCGGCTCTCGATTTCCGCTCAGGTCGTGATCTCATGGTATTGGGATCGAGTCCAGCATGGGGCTCCCGCTCAGCAGGAAGTCTGCTTGAGGTTATTTCCCTCTGATCCTCCCCCTGCTCCTGTGCTCTCTCTTTCTCTCTTTCTCAAATAAATAAATCTTAAAAAAAAAACAAAAACAAGAAAGTTTCATGCTCTACTGATTGAGCCAGCCAGGTGTCCCTCTAATGGATGCATTTAATCTTATGAAATTTTCCTCTCAGAACTGCTTTATTTTTTTAAAGATTATTTATTTATTTATGAGAGAGAGTGGAGTGCGTGTGAGCGTCAGAGAGAGAGGGAGAAGCAGACTCCCCACTGAGCAGGGAGCCCCCTTGGGAGGCCTGGGACCCTAGGATCATGACCCGAGCCGAAGGCAGATACTTAACTGGCTAAGCCACCCAGGAGTCCCAGAACTGCTTTAGGTATGTCCCACAAAGTTTGACGTTTTGTGTTGTCATTTTGTTCAGTTCAATGATTTTAAAAATTTCTGTGAGACTTCCTTTTTTTTTTTAACATTACTAAATATGTAATGTTTTTTTTAAATTTTATTTTATAGAGAAAAAAGAGTGAATGAGCATGAGTGGGGGAAGGTACAGAGGGAGAGGGAGCGAGAGAAGAAGCAGACTCCCTATTGATCTTGGAGCTGGATGTAGGGCTCAATCCCAGGACCCCAAGATCGTGACCTGAGCTGAAGTCTGGCCCTCCACCACTTCAAGGAGTGGGCTCCATTCAAATACCTTTGAGACTTCCTTTTTTTTAAATAGATTATATTTCTTTATTTAACAGAGAGAGAGATCACAAGCAGGCAGAGAGGCAGGCAGAGAGAGGAGGAAGCAGGCTCCCTGCTGAGCAGAGAACCCGATGCGGGCCTCGATCTCAGGACCCTGAGACCATGACCTGAGCTGAAGGCAGAGGCTTTAACCCACTGAGCCACCCAGGTGCCCTGTCCTAGTATTTAAAACGTTCCTTTTAGCTTTCTGTCATTTCTGGTTTGATTCCACTGTGGTCAGATAACATGCTGTGTATGATTTCAGTTCTTTCAAGTTTGTTGGTTTGTTTTATGGCCCACATTATTGTCCATCTTTTTTTTTTTTTTAAGATTTTATTTATTTGACACAGAGAAACACAGCTAAGAGAGGGAACACAAGCAGGGGGAGTGAGAGAGGGAGAAGCAGGCTTCCTGCCGAACAGGGAGCCCGATGTGGGGCTCGATCCCAGGTCTCGGGATCATGACCTGAGTGGAAGGCTCAACCAACTGAGCCACCCAGGCACCCCTACTGTCTATCTTAATGTATGTTCTGTAGGTACATGAAAGAATGCGTTACTCTGCTACCGAGGGGGAGTGTTCCATAACTTGATTAGATGCTGTTGGTTGGTGATGTTGAACTCTTACATAGCTTCACTCATTTTGGCCTAGTTCCATTAATTGCTCAGAGGTGCATGTTGATGTCTCCAACTATAATTGTGGGTTAGTGTATTTCTCCTTTTAGTTTTTTTTTTTTTTTTGCATATTTTTCAGCTTTGTTGTTTGGTTCATATCCATTGGGATTGCTATGTTTTCTTTGTGGATTGACCTTCTTTGTCTCTGGTGATTCTCTTTGCTCTGCCCTTCCCTTTATCTGAGAGTAATAAGCCACTCTTGCTTTCCTTTAATTAACGATCGCATGGTACATCTATTCCCATCCTTTTACTTTTAACTTGCCTGTATGTTTATGTTTAAATGTTTCTTTTACACAGCTTGTATTGATTCATGTTTTTTAATCAACTCTACCAATCTCTGTTTTTTAATTGGTGTATTTAGGCCACTTAACATTTAATGTAATTACTGGCATGTGTTTTTTGTTCTTTGTTTTTCATTTATCTGCTTTATTTTCCCTGTCTTCCTGTGGGTTACTTGAAAACTTTTTAGGATTTCATCTTGACTCATTTGTTGTTTTTGAGTGTTATGTTTGTTTAGACTTCTTAATGATTGCTCAAGGTATTACATTTGTATAAATATAACTTATTACAGTCTACCAGTGTGCCAGTTTACTAGCTTGAGTGAAGTATGGAAACCTTACCTTCCTTTACCCTCTCCCATTCATAATAAAATTAATTTAAATATTACCTCTATGTACTTTTATTTTTTTATTATTTCTTTTTAAGATTTTATTTATTTGGAGAGTGAAAGAGAGAGTGGGAGAAGTGGCAGAGGGAGAGGGAGACAGAGAATCTCAAGCAGATTCTTCACTGAGTATGGAGCCTGAGTGAGGCTCCCTCCCTCCCTCCCTCCCTCCCTCCCTCCCTCCCTTCCTTCCTTCCTTCCTTCCTTTCTTTCTTTCTTCTTTCTTTTTCTTTCTTTTCTTTCTTTGTAGAGAGCGAAAGGGAGAGAGAGCTTGTGAGGCGGGGAAGGGCAGAGGGAGAAGGAGAGAATCCCAAGCAAACTCTGTGCTGAGCACAGTATTCCAGAGAGAGGTCATGGGCGTGGGGGGAGGAACAGAAGGAGAGAGACAAGCAAACTTCACACTGAGCACAGAGCCCAATGTGGAACTTGATCTCATGACCCTGAGATCATGACCTGAGCCAAAATCAAGAGTTGGACACTTAACTGACTGAGCCACCCAGATTCCCCTATAGACATTCTTTTAGTGTAGCTATATTGGTAAGAAATTCTCTTAGTTTTCCTTTATGAGAATATCTTGATTTCCTCCCTCATTCATGAAGAAGATCATGAAGATTTTTTGGTCATAGGATTGTTCATTAAGAGTTTTTTTTCAGTCCTTGAAAATTGTGTGCCATTTTCTCCTGGCCTTCCTGGTTTCTGATGAAAAATCTGCTTCTTATTCAGTGTGTTTTCCCCTTATAAGTAAGGTTTCTTTTTTTCCTCTGACTTGAAAAGAGTTTTTTTTCTTTGTCTTTAGTTATCTGAAGCTTAATTATGATGTGTCTTGACACAGTTTGGGGGTCCATTCTATTTGGAATTTGCTCTGCTCCTTGGGTTCCTGTCTTTTGTAAAATTTGGAAAGTTTTCAGCCATTATTTCATTGAGTATTTTTGCAAGTTGCCTACTTTCTCCTGTCCACTGGGAATTCTTTTTTTTTTTTTTTTAAGATTTTATTTATTTGACAGAGAGAAACACAGCCAGAGAGGGAACACAACTGCAGGAGTGAGAGAGGGAGAAGCAGGCTTCCCACTGAGCAGGCAGCCCTATGCAGGGCTCAATCCCAGGACTCCTGGGATCATGACCTGAGCTGAAGGCAGAGGCTTAACCGCTGAGCCACCCAGGCGCCCCTCCACCTGGAATTCTGATAACGTGTATGGGTGAGGTGACTTCTCATAGGTTCCGATCGTGCCTAGTTGTCTGTGCTCTTTCAATTAGAATGCCTGGGTTCATACAATAAACCAGACTGGATGATCTTCATTAGCTAATAATAACCCCTTTATTTTGACTGAGGGATGCCCCAGCTTTCCCCAACTGCCTGCAGGTATGGAGAGATGTTTTAGCCAGTGTGCCTGTCTGTGTCCTGGGGAAAAAGATTTGGCATCTACTCTGGCTATTTTGAAATCATTTCCTCTTTTTTCTTGCGTAATGTTCTCTTGGCCTGGATGTCATGGAGTACTTATATACATTCAGAAAATACTTACCTGTGTAAAGGACTGTGGCAGACAGCAGCCCACAAGGACTTAGCAGAAGGGGTGCTTCCTCATGGAACTTGAATAACCGAGAGGCAGATGCCATGGGAGGCCCTGTGATGCTGAGGGAGCTAGGGAGGGGAGGGTGTGTTTCCCACTGGAGGTAGGGAGGTGTGGAAGATGTGGCATTTCAGTGTGAACTCTTGAGGGCCTTGCTGGATGCCCCATGTGAAAATGGGAAGAAAGGACATTGAAGGCAAATGATGAAAAGCAAAGGCACTTAGGTAGAGAAGCCTGATGTATTGGACTGGTGGCAGTGAGGAACAGTAATGGAGCAGGTGAGTTCCCCCGGGCTCTGGAGGGCCTGAGATGCCCCCACTGAGGACCTGACTTGTATTTGGTGGGCATTAAGTGTTTTTGTAAAAGCAGCTACATTGCTAGGGTTGGGAAGCCTGAAGGGCCTTGTGGGAGTGTTTTCCTTCCCAAATTTGGATTCATTTCAAGAAGGAGGAAGAGGCTAATATTTGAATACCTCTCTCTTATGTGGCAGAGAACAGCCTCCATACACTTCAGTTAATTTTCAACAAAAGACCCCTAGTAGTGTTGGAGGGTAGTGCTGCCATTTTATAACGAGAACACTGAGAGTTAAGTATCTGACCACAGAGACTGATTTCTTCTCTCCCGCCCGACTTCTCTTCCTTGCACAGGAAGGACCGTTGCCTGCTCAGAGAAGCTTCTCCCAGCTCCCTCCCTGGGGCACGTTCTTTCTTCCTCCTTTCCTAACACCAGCCATTTGGAATGTTAGGAGGGTTCCTTAAAACCTGTTGAGGGTAAGATGACATTTATACTCCTGGACCCCAAGGTCACTTTGTCCTTGGGTAGCTCAGCACCCATCTTCCCATCATTGCCTGGGGGAAGCACATAGTCCCTTTTCATGCTCTTATGGTATCAAAGCTGGAAGGAGCCTTAGAGATGCTTTAGTCCAACTCCTTATTTCTGTGGTGCGAGCCAGAGGCCCACCATGGCTACATCTCTCAGCCAGCGACACAGAACACAGGTTATTGGCAGGGTTTGGTTCTCTCCGCCTTGCTGTCCCTCTCTTTAATGCTGTTACCACCCCACATCTCCAGTGCCTACTTTTTCCTTTTACCATATAATTTCCCTCTCAATGTGTTCTATTTGCCCCACAATTTGTTTTTTAAACCTTCTTTGAGTCAGGCAAGAAAATCTACTTCTTCATTTGAAATTAGGCTCATCTGTGGATAGATACCTATTTTCTTGCCTTCTTTCATTTGGATAATTTCTGTATGCCTTATGAAAAGTATGGGCTTGGGGGTGCTTGAGTGGCCCGGTCAGTTAAGCCTCCTACTTTTAGTTTCAGCTCAGGTCATGATCAGGTGGTGAGATTGAGCCCCACACTGAGCTCCGTGCTTAGTGCTGAGTTTGCTTAAGTTCCTCTCTCCTTTCCCTCTGTTCCCCCAACTCTCTCTCTTACAAATAAAGAAGTAAATCTTTAAAAAAATAAATAAAAGGAGGGAGGGTTTGGAACTGTAGCGCGTGTGATGTGCTGTAATCCGAGGACCAGGGTGCCTCGCCCAAGGAGCTGCGGGGCACACCGTGCTGTGTAGTCTTGGGTGTGGTGTAAGAGCACTGTCAGAGGCCCAGGGACAGCCTGCCACCCAGGAGTGACTGTCTTAGGCGAGCTCATGGCCCCTCTCCAGATGGCAGCTTTTCTGTGGGGTGATAACAAGGCCCACTGCACAGGCGGGCAGAGGCTCCCGAGGCACCCACGCAGAGGTAAGGGGTTACTCTTGCTGTCATTGTCATTATTAGGGCAGCGTGGACATTCTCAGGCTGACTCTACAGGGCGAACTGACAGGCGATGACCTTGAACACTTAGCCCAGAAGGTATGGAGGCTTCTGGTGGGGCGAGGCCTCTCCCTCGGCCAGTTCTCCTCCCTCCTTGCTGCCTGGCCGCCTCCTTGCAACCCTGCCCTGACCGCGCCGCTGGGAACCGCTTTGGGGAGGGGAGATCTCACTAAAGGTTCCACTAACCTGCCGTTTCTGCCCGTTTTCCCCGTCGGGTCTTGCTGCTACGCGGCTTCTGGTAGAGGTTCTGAAGGGCATCTTAGAGGGGAAATCCGACTAACCCTGTAGGTCTTCGGAGGAGCAGGTGTTCTACGTGGGTCGGGCAGAAGTTGTGGGCCCGTCGGGATTTCTGAGCCACCTTTCCCTCTCCCTTCCTGGCAGGCGGGCAGGGGGACCTCTGCGGTGGTGTCGGGCCGCCCCGCGCACTCGCTGGCCTCAGAACTGGTGGAGTCCAACGACGGGCATGAGGAGATCATTAAGGTAAGCTTAGCTCCCCTCCGCTCTCCCCGCTACCCACACCCCCCTACGGGCCTGCGAGGGTCCTGCCTGGCCCGACGGTCTGACTCCCGGAGCGGGATCCGCGAGGCTGGGTCCTGGGAGCGGGATCCGCGAGGCTCGGTCCTGGGAGCGGGATCCGCGAGGCTCGGTCCTGGGAGCGGGATCCGCGAGGCGGGGTCCTGGTGTTTTCCCGGGAAGACCTTCCCTTCCCCCAGGAGAGCGCAGTGTGTGTGCGGGGACCTCGGGGCAGCCCAGCCCCTGGCAGGGGGACGGTGGGAGGGTCTCTGGGCGCCTACCCCGCCGCTGTCTCCAGTAGCTGGAGGGTGTGCGGATAGGCGGGAGGTGTGTTTAGGGAACTTACTGGGTTTTTTAAGATTTTATTTACTTAGAGAGAGAGAGAGAGAGAGAGAGAATGAGAGGGGAGAAGGTCAGAGGGAGAAGCAGACTCCCCGCGGAGCTGGGAGCCCATGTGGGACTCGATGTGGGACTCGATCCTGAGACTCCGGGATCATGACCTGAACCAGAGGCAGTGGCTTAACCAGCTGAGCCACCCAGGCGCCCCACTGTTTCTTTCTTTTTTTTTTTTTAAAGACAGTTTTCTCACTTCTTTTTTAAAAAGAGCTCTTTGAGATATAATTCACATACAATGCCGTACAATTGAATTGTTAAAGTGCACAATTCGGGTTTTTAGTATATTCACAGAATTGTGCAGTCATCACTGCTGTTAATTCCAGAACATTTCTGGCCGCTCCTTCCTACTCTGGCAGTCACCAGTCTATCTTCTCTGTCTCTGTGGACTTGCCTCTTCTAGAGGGCTCCCATAAATGGAATCCTAGAACACGTGGCCTTTGTGTCTGCCTTCTTTCCCTTAGCATGAGTTTCAAGATCCAACCATGTTGCAACATATGTCAGTACTTAATCCTTTTCATGGTGAAATAACATTCCCTGCAATGGGTATATCACATTTTGTTACTCACTCATCAGTTGATGAACATTTGGGTTTCCACTGTCTGGCTTTTATGAATAATGCTGCTATGAATACTCAAGAGCAGGTTTTTATGTGAACAAGTGTTTTTGCTTTTCATGATATATACCTATGAGGAATTGCTAGGTCATTTGGTAACTTTGTATTTAATCTTTTGAGGAACTACCAGGCCTTTTCTTTTTTCTTTTTTTAAAGATTTTATTTATTTGACAGAGAGAAACACAGCGAGAGAGGGAACACAAGTAGGGGGAGTGAGAGAGGGAGAAGCAGGCTTCCCGTCGAGCAGGGAGCCCGATGTGGGGCTCTATCCCAGGACTCTGGGATCATGCCCTGAGCTGAAGGCAGATGCTTAACGACTGAGCCACCCAGGTGCCCCTACTGAAAACATCGTTTTTTTTTTTTAAGATTTTATTTATTTATTTGACAGAGAGAGAGATCACAAATAGGCAGAGAGGCAGGCAGAGAAAGAGGGGGAAGCAGGCTCCCCGCTGAGCAGAGAGCCCCATGTGGGACTTGATCCCAGGACCCTGAGATCATGACCTGAGCTGAAGGCAGAGGCCCAACTCTCTGAGCCACCCAGGCGCCCCTGAAAACATCATTAACGGACTCATGAAGACATGTTGTTGCAAGATTTCTTTTCCTTCGGTTTGGAGTTCTTGGTCATGCCGCTTGGAAGATTGAAGAGGTAGACCAGATGAAGAGTGGTGGGCAGCAAAGTGAAATTTATTGAGTGATAATAAAGCTTATTGAGCAATAGTACAAAGCTCCCGAAGAAGGAGGGGACGTGAGGGGGTTTCCCTTTCCTCTCTGTTTTTCCTTCTCTTCCCCCTATATTCATCTGTTTTGTTTCTTAAATACCACGTATGAATGAGCTATGTGGTATTTGTCTTCCTCTGATTGACTTATCTCAGGACCCTCTAGTTTCATCCATGCAGTAGTTTTTCTTTTTGTTGCTTTTGTAAATAGAATGTTTTTAAATTTCATTTCAGATTGTCTCTTGCTAGTGTATAGAAATACAGTTATTTTTTGTAGATTGGTCTTATATTCAACAACCTTGCTACAATCTCTGATAGTTTTGAGTGGATTCCTTGGCATATTCTATATAAATGGTCACTTCATCTGCAAATGGAAATAGTTTTTCCTCTTTCTTTTCAATCTGAATGCCTTTAATTAATTTCTGTTTCTTATTCAAAGTCATTGCATGGCCCTTAAAGAAAGCCAAACTGTGGGCGCCTGGGTGGCTCAGTGGGTTAAAGCCTCTGCCTTTGGAAGCCTGCTTCCTCTCTCTCTACCTGCCTCTCTGCCTACTTGTGGTTTCTCTCTCTCTGTCAGATAAATAAATAAAATCTTAAAAAAAAAAAAAGCCAAACTATCCCATAATTCTATCAATGTAATCATTGTTGTTTCTGCTTTACTGTGTATCCTCTCAGACATTTTCCTATGTGTATTTTTTCGAAACTTAATTGTATTATATACATTTTGTCCTATAATTTGCTTCCCCCCCCCAATACTTTAATGCTTTAATGTTGGTTTGTAACATCTTCTGTGTCCATAAATGTAAATGTCTGGTATTCTAATGGCTGCATAGTATGCTATTATAGACATACCACAATGTAAGTAATACCCCATTGTGGGACATTATGCCTATTTCCATTTTTGCAGTCATAAACAATATTTTGCTGAACATATGTTACTACATGTGGATTTGTTTTATAATACATGTAATAAATATTTTCTTAATTGTAAAGGATTCAAGCATGGATAGAGAAAAAAGTGTAATCTCTTTTTACAACTTCCTTTGCATAAATTTACATATATATGTGAGTGTTTATGCCAGTTGGGCTATATTTATTTCCCTAGGATGAATTTCCACAAGTAGATTTGATAGGTCAAAGAGTAAGTATCCTCGAGTACTTATTGAATTTGAATTCAATCTGAATCATCCAATTGGCACGCAGAAAGGCGGTAACAGTTTCCCTGCCCAGCAGCACCTTACGAGAGCGAGTGTGTGTGTGTGTGTGTGTGTGTGTGTGTGTGTGTGTGTGTGACATTAACTTACCGGGAGGTTCCTTAACTGAATGGTATTGTTTTCCTTACTGCAGGTATACTTGAAGGGACGGTCTGGAGATAAGATGACCCATGAGAAGAATATCAAGCAGCTGAAGAGTGAGGTGCAGTACATCCAGGAGGTGAGCCCCCCTCCCTCTGTGGGAACCTCCCATATTTTTGGCTCCCTTCTTTTGTGGGGTCTGCTTCTCTCCCACCTGCTCCCTTCAGACCCAAAGTGCCACCAGGCCCCCTTGAGTCAGGAATCCTTTCCCACCCTTCCATTAATCAACCAATCCGTTCACCAGCACGTATTTATTGATTACCATGTGGGCAGCACTGTACCCCAACCATCGTCTCTAAAACTGCCGGTCTCTTTCCCCCGCTTTTCCTGATCCTCCTCCAGGCTCCTGTTGGCTCCTTGCCCCTCGTCATCATGTAATAACATATTACATGTTTCACACGTTTGCCTTTTGCATTGTGTGTCTCTGCAAGAAGACTGCTCCGGCAGGGCAGGCTTTCGTGTCTGTGTAGGAGGGACTTGCCTGGGTCCTTCTTTCCCCATCCAGGGCTGAGGGCAGGACCTGGCTCATGGGAGTATGGGGCGGGGATGGGCACAAAGCTGGGTCAGGTGGTATGCTCTCTTTCCTTTTCGCAAAGCTAAGGCTTCTTGCCCTCCCCTCCCAGGCCCGGAACTGCCTGCAGAAGCTCCGGGAGGACATAAGTAGCAAGCTTGACAGAGATGTAGGCGATTCTCTCCGTGGACAGGAGATACAGGTAATAGGCAATGGTCAGTGGTCGGATCCTCTTGGAAGAGCCTGGGCCGGGAAGTCCCTTTTTCCAGTCCCCCAGTGGGTGCCGAATTTCCCAGCATTGCCAGGAAAAGCGAGAGCGCTCACGGCTTCAGTGGTGCCCTCCGCCCGTGCGCACTTGCGTTTGCATGCATCGGCCTATACGGAAGGATCCCTGTTCCGAAAGCGCTGTGTAAAAATGAAACTCCTGTAAATAAAATTACCATAAAGTTACTGACAAAACCTCTTCTCTGTGAGGACTCTGCGATGGGTCTTTCTGTGACACGGTCTTATGAAGCAGACACTTGCCTGTAAATGCAAACTTCTCCTAAGTTGATCTTGTTTAACTGGGGTGACGCCGTGGTGTGAGTTGGAGGTCTTGGTCCTTGTGTGTTATTTGTGTATGTAGCTATCACTACCCAGACACCAGAAGCTCCTCAAGGTTGGGGTTCCCCCCACCTCATCCCTGTATCCCCACACTCAGCACAGGGTCAGTGAGGGAGAGAAGTCATCAGTAGATGTCATCTTGACCCTATCGGAGAGGTCTTACTGAGATGGATGGATGACCCTGGGATCTTGCTTTTTGCCTTTTCTAAAATTGGAGGCTAGACGTGTCCTCAGGAGAACAGACCCGTCTCTTGCATTTCACCCTCATCCTCCTGTAGATGCTGGGTTGTATCTCTTTCGTTTGCATTTCGTTTGGGGAATGGGGGAGGGCTAGTCTTCCTCCGGTAGCCCCTGCCCTTGTTCTCCTGAGGGCAACACTGACCCGGCAGTTAGTGGCAGCAGGGTTCCTCTCCGGCATGAGCGTGGGCGACACTTGTGTGGTGACTCCCCCTCCTGTGTTTTGCTGTGACAGAAGGTAGCACTGTTACTGCCCCCACTCACATCTGGCTGCTGGGAGGGGCTTTGTTAGGTAACTGAAGGCCCTGAGGTGCTCAGAGACGGGCTCAAAAGTCCAGGGCCCTTGCTTGCACAGGCCAGAAGTCATAGGATGAATAATTAGGCTTTGGGTTGGAAAAGATCGCGGCAAAGTCTGCTTCATCTTTCGCTTCATGCTTCGTCCAACCCTTGCCGGGACCCCTGAGGGGCAGTGGAAGCTCTGTGTTGGTGGCAGTTCCTGCCTGCCCGCCTGCCTTCCTTCCCACTCGCCTTCCTTTCTTTTCTTCTTTCTTCTTCCTCCTTCACTTCCCTTCCTCTTCTTTCCTTTCTTTATCTTCTCTACCTCTTTCTTTTATTCTGAGATTTGAGGTCTTCGGAGATTAATGTTTCCACGTTGGTTGTTTGGGCTGTTTTAACTACCGGTTTTACTTTTCTTTGAACAGGTGGTGTTAGAAAAGCCAAATGGATTAAATCCAAGCTCCACGACCCAGTATAGCGGCCCACCCCAGGTAGGTAACAGGGAAACAGTGGTAACTACATTGCCAGGAGCAGGATAGCCTCCTTCCAGAACCCCTTGTTATCGCACTTCCTCTCTCACTAAATGTAAGAGTGACGCTTGCTCTAAAAAGTCAAGCAATGGAAGAAATAATACAGACCAGAAATTCTCCTCTGTTTCCACTCCTTTGAAGGATCCACTGTTAACAGATGAAAGTGGGTGAATCTTTTAGAGCAGTGCCCTTGGCCTTCATTGCTGATTGGAATGGTCCTGGGGGCTTTAAGAAGACCAGCCTGGTGCCAGCCCCAGAGACTATAATTTAATTGGTCTGAGACATGGACTGGGCATCGGGACTTGAAAAAGCTCTTCGGGGGGAACCTGGCTGGCTCAGTGAGTAGAGCTTGCAACTTTATTTATTATGAGGGGAGCAGTGGAGAGAGGCAGTGGGAGAAAGAATCTTAAGCACCCTCAGTGTGGAGCCCAACTTGGGGCTCAATCTCACGACCTGAGTCAAGAGTTGGAGGCTTAATTGATTGAGCCCCCGAGGCACTCTGAGCATGCAACTTTTGATCTCAGGGTTGTGAGTTTGAGCCCCACGTTGAGTGTGGAGATTACTTGAAAATAAAATCTTAGGAAAAAGAGAAAATATCTCTTAGGAGACTCTGATGTCTAGCCAAAACTGAGTACCAATGTTCTAGCATGGTTTCTCTTTCTTTCTTTCTTTCTTCTTTCTTTCTTTCTTTCTTTTTCTTTCTTTCTTTCTTTCTTTCTTTCTTTCTTTCTTTCTTTCTTTCTCTCTCTCTCTCTCTCTCTCTTTCTTTCTTTATTTTTTAAAGATGTTTTTATGGGAGTCTGGGTGGCTCAGTTGTTGAGTGTCTTTCTTTCTTTTTTTTTTTTTAAAGATTTTTTTTTAGGGGAGTCTGAGTGGCTCAGTCGTTGAGCTGATCACGGCTCAGCTCATGATTCCGGGGTCCTGGGATCCAGCCCTGCTTCGGGCTCCCTGCTTGGCAGGAAGCCTGCTTCTCCTTCTCCCACTCCCCCTGCTTGTGTTCCCTCTCTTGTTGTGTCTCTCTCTGCCAAATAAATAAAATCTTTTTTTCAAAAAAAGATTTTTTTTTAAAGTAATCTCTGCACACAATGTAGGGCTCAGATTTGCAACCCTACGATCAAGAGTCTCATGCTATTCTGACTTAGCCAGCCAGGCACCTCTCTAGTGTATTTTTCTATTCATAAACCACCTTATCTAAATACCATATGCATGTTGTTTGTATATATTTTAATATATACATACACACCATAGATACATGTATAAATACATCTGTATAAATACACATACTTTGCACAGATTCAGGTCATGATAAATTATTCCTTGTTTGCTTTTCAATTTTTTGTAACTGTAGCCTTCCATCAGCTTAAAGTTTATTAAATTTATAGCCTTCTTTCTTTCTTTTTTTTTTTTAAAAGATTTTATTTATTTGACAGAGAGAGAGATCACAAGTAGGCAGAGAGGCAGGCAGAGAAAGAGGGGGAAGCAGGCTCCCTGCTGAGCAGAGAGCCCGATGCGGGCCTTGATCCCAGGATCCTGAGATCATGACCTGAGCCCAAGGCAGAGGCTTAACCCTCTGAGCCACCTAGGTGCCACTATAGCCTTCTTTCTATGTTAGTATACATAGATCTACCTCATTCTTTTTTTTGACTCAACATTCCTATGTATCACCCAAGCTCATCCTGGCTATCCTTTTTGAAAACAAGATTCCCCCATCTTTATTGAGGTATAATTGACAAATAAATATGGCTATTGTTGTTAAAAAAAGGGGGGGGGCTTTGTTATTACATTTTTTGTGATTATGTAATAAGATATGCTTATTGTAGAAAATTTAGGAAATTCAGAAACACAGAAATGTGAAAGAAGAAAAAAAATTCGAATCTACCCAGAGAAAAACCAGGTTTTTTTGTTTTTTTGTTTGTTTGATTAACATATAATGTATTATTTGTGTCAGGGATATAGGTCGGTGATTCATCAGTCATACACAATTTACAGCACTCACCATAGCACATACCCTACCCAGTGTCCATCACCCAGCCACTCCATCCCTCCCACCCCCTCCCCTCCAGGAACCCTCAGTTTTCCTGAGATAAAGAGTCTCTTATGGTTTGTCTCTGTCTCTGGTTTTGTCTTGTTTCATTTTTCCCTCCCTTCCCCTATGATCCTTTGTCAGGTTTCTCAAATTCCTCATATCAGTGAGATCATGTGATAATTGTCTTTCTCTGACTAACTTATTTCACTTAGCATAATACCCTCTAGTTCTGTCCATGTTGTTGCAAATGGAAAGATTTTGTTTTTTGATGGCTGCATAATCCATTGTGCGTGCATGTGCATCTTCTTTATCCATTCATCTGAAAAATCACAGTTTGAAATGCAAATATGTACTACAGTATCGAAATCATACCATGTATAGCATTTCTTTATGTTTGTTTCTTTTGTTTGGGTGGGTATTTTGTTTTGTTGGATTATTTTTTTCTGGCCCTTGAGTTTAGGGCTGAATCAGATCTACCCATCCATTCAGGGCATATTATGATCTCTGGTCTCATAAAGACGATTTATTCATTCATTCATTCATTCATTCATTCATTCATTCATTCATGACTCTGCCCTCCCCAGCCAAAATATCTACATTCTAATATGGTCAATGTATGATTTAGATATGCCTGTGTTTCAACCTTCATGATGAATTTTGTTTTCCTTTCTTACCTGACACCGAGTTCTAGAATCTATCCACGGTGCTGTGCTTAAATCTAATGCGTTTCTCACTCCTACATGCAAAGTTTTAGAACTGCCTTTTTCCTCTTCATATTAAACCATGGAAATTTTCCTTGGCATTAAATAGTCTTATGAGGACACTTGGTGAAATGCGCACACAGGAGTTTGCTCCAGGGGGCTCTAAGTCACCCCCTGCGCAGCTCGGGTGCAGATGCGGGAGTAAGGGTGGAGTCCGGCCTGTGGGGACCCATCCGCTCATTCTAGACGTGCACTTTGAGTTCTTCCCCGTCCCCTGAATCACCGCAGTTGGCAGCAGGTCGTAGCAGCGGCTGCCTCCCACAGGCTGAGGGGTGGGCAGGGCGTGCTGCGGGTGTCCTCGCGCCTCGGGCAGGCCGGCTGGACTCGCTGGTGACCGCGCGGCGCCCGAACGAACCCGGGCCCAGCGGGAGGAGTTCTCTGTCAGAGTCGCGGGGAGCTGGCGGCCGAGATGGCTGGTGCCTGCGGTACCCGGGGCGGCCAGACCCCACACGCCGGCCCGCGAGCGGCTGTGCGGGCAGAGACCGGGGCCCCTTTCCCGGGAGTCACTGGGCGCCGGCACCCGGCGGCCTCGCCCTCTGGGAGCCCCGCTCGGAGGGAAGCACGGTCTGGAGGGGAGGGTGGCTGAGGAGACATGACTGGGTGCGTCCTGAGCTCCTCAGGTGATCTGAGGCCCGCTGCGTTCCCGGTGTTTGCGCGTGAAGAACCCCGAGCTCCGGGCCGCCACGGCCGGCGTTCCCCCTGCGTGAGGGCGGGTGGTCGGCACGAGGGGCCCCGGTGTGCGATGCGGGGGCCCTGCGCTGACACAGGCGCGCGCCTTCGCCTTCTCCCTGCTCCGACAGGTGGACGCCTGCGCACGCGAAGAGGCCGAGAGCCTGAGGAAGACCGTGAGGGAGCTGCTTGCCAAGCTCGAGGAGGCTGAGCGGCAGCGCCAGTCGGACCGCGTGGCCTTCGAGGTGAGATGTGGGGCCTGAGGAGAAAGTGCCTCCGGATACGGGTGCCGGGGACTTCGCGGGCCTCTTGCGTCCCCGCAGCTGGCGGGGCTACGCTTTGAGGCCTGGGCCCTTTCCTGTCTGCTTGGCACATTCCTGGGCATTTATGTATCGTTTTTGCTGTTCAAGGCTAGCCCCTGGTTTAAAGGTTGGCACTTCGTTCTCTGCTGAAGTCCAGGGGCGGTGACGGTCCCGGAGAGCGGGGAGCTCGGGGCAGCCCGCGGGCGGGGGCTGTTGCTGCCAGGTCACCCTGCATCCCCGCGTCTGGTGTGACGCCTGACGTGACGCCTGACGTGACCCCTGACGTGACGCCTGACGTGACGCCTGACGTGACGCCTGACGTGACGCCTGACGTGACCCCTGACGTGACGCCTGACGTGACGCCTGACGTGACGCCTGACGTGACGCCTGACGTGACGCCTGACGTGACGCCTGACGTGACGCCTGACGTGACGCCTGACGTGACCCCTGACGTGACGCCTGACGTGAGGTGGATACCTCTTAAGTGACTGGATAAGCGGATGGAACGATGGAACAGCGTGGCTGTGGAAAGATCTGTGCCCAGGGAGTCAAGAGCACTTGAGTCAAGTCTTGATTTCACATGCAGAGCTTTGTGATCTTGAATGAGATGAGTAGTTCAATTATTGTTACAAAAGTAATACTAAGTTATTATGGGAGATTAAAAAAGTAAAAAAGTCTGTAGAGAATGAAAGCCCCCCATGATTAAAAAGTGAGTGAGGTGGGCCGTACTTTCCAGAAAATTCTTTGAGTATAAAATGAGGTACACGGGGAAAACACTAGGCTTCTGTGTGAGATTAACCATCTGTTATCTGCTATTGTTCATCCACGTATAAAGAATTTCTGTGTCATAAATATGTGATGATAGGATATGCCCTGCCCAGGCATGCCAGGAGCTGGTGGTAGGAAGAAGACTGAATGCTTCTCTTCCATGGGAGGAAGAGATTTTTTGAGACGGATCCTGAGGGGGAGGAAGAAGGCACAGGCATAATCAGTTGCCTTTAGAGATAATCAATTACTTGAGCAAGTAATTTAACCTAAGTATCAGTTCTAAATCATATAAAAGTGGGTCCTTTTTTTTTTAGATGTGTCATTTTAAGTATACCTTACAAGTGTGGTCTGTGAGATATGTAAGATATATATCTTATATAAGACATGTAAGTATATTTATTACTCCGAAGGATTTCAGAAACATAAGATGTCCTGTATTTTTCTCAGTGATCAATTTAGTTTAGCAGGTTTTGCTTTCCTAAATCCTTCGAACTTAGCGTGATACTGAGATGAGTTTGGTCTCCGAACAACGTAGCTGTGTGGTAAAGGAGTTTGCCACGTCTGTTTCAGATTCCACGATTTGGATACTTGGGTTGAGGATGGATCATTTTGGTGACCTACCTTCTTGGTACACACCAGGAGGAAGGGGAAGCTGAGGCTGTAGCACTGACCAGACTCTGAAGTTTGGAAAGAAATTTCTTTTTTTTTTCTTTTTCTTTCTTTTTTTTTTTTTTTAAGATTTTATCCATTTATTGGACACAGAGAGACACACATCAAGGGGGAGTGGGAGAGGGAGAAGCAGGTTCTCCGCCGAGCAGGGAGCCCTTTGCAGGGCTCAATCCCAGGACCCTGGGATCATGACCTGAGCTGAAGGCAGATGCACAACGACTGAGCCACCCAGGTGCCCCTGGAAAGATATATCTACACTCAGGGGAGTTATGAAGCACTTGGTGGTTTGGGCCATCCATGGGGTGGGGGTGGGGGGTCCTGCTAGCTCTGGGTCTCCGTGCTTGAACAAAACGGTTCGGAGTGAAAGCCTAAGGCCAGAAGGTCCCTGACTGCAGTAGCCACCCACCCACAGTTGCCCTTGGTAAGCAGCCCCTGCCTGCACTCAGAGGTGCTGTTTCCACTGCTGGGGTAGGTTAGCACACCCTCTCAGGACTGAGAGCTTCTTTCAGGGCATTGCCAACAAGAGCGACCGCGACAGATGTGGCAGAGGAATTTTGTGTGTGTGTGTGGTTTTTTTTTCCCTTTGTGATCCCTCTGTCGACTGTGAGGATCAGCCCATGGCCCGTTAACGCTGTGCTCTCAGTCCACATCAACCTACGTGCAGTGTTAGGTCCAGAAATGAGAAGTTTGGTGTTTAGTTTCCTGTCCGTGGGCCTGGCCTGTTCCAGGCTAATGAGGGACCTTTGGAGGCTTCTCTCAGTTTTTGCTAGTGAATGAAACTCTCTGATCTACTTTTCTTTTCTTTTCTTTAATTAAAATTTTTTAAAATTTTTTATCTGATTTTTTTTTTTTTAAGATTTTATTTATTGGAGAGAGAGAGCATAAGAGGGGAGAAGGTCATCAGGAGCCCAACGCAGGACTCGGTCCCGGGACTCTGGGATCATGATCTGAGCTGAAGACAGTGGCCCAACCAACTGAGCCACCCAGGCGCCCCCTGATCTACTTTTCTAAACCAGGGACTAGTAAGGACAAGATGGTCAATTGCCATAAAAACAGCCACCAGTGAGCATGGATTTTCTGTTCTACCAGCTGCAGCTTGCCGTCAGAAAGGGTTCACAGGGAGTTTGCTCTGCACAGGGCTGGTGTGAAGCATGCATGTGTCCCGTCACACATCATCCTGGGCTTTGCTTTCTCTTCCCAGAATCTGACTTTGAGAGGAGTTAGACAGACTGGCTACTTTGGTGTTCTGTTTTTCCAGGGCTGCGTGGACTTTTGAGAGATTACGTGGATTCTTTTGTAGCAACTGACTGGGGAGTCAGTGTGGGGTAGCTGGGAAGAATTGAGATGGATGATGAAGTCACTGTGTTCTAGCATCGGCTGTGTTATTCCCTAGCTATGCGCCTTGGGTAGACCAGTTGACCTTTAGCTGCAGAAGGAGAGGATTGGACTGGATGAATACCGGTTCCCCTCATGACGTTCGCAAGCAGTAGCTGTGTGCTAGGTACTGTGCCGAAGTCTGCAGACGTAATGGTGCTCAGGGTCCCTGCCAGTGGCCCACTCGGGAGTGCACACCAGTGACTGGGCAAAATCCACTTGGTGCTGTAAGAGAGAAGGCCATACAATGGAAGGACTCCTCACAGGCATGGAGACTTCTAGAAGAAAAGCTGAGACCTAAAGTTGGCATGTGGGAAGAAGGGAGGCAAGTTCTTCCTTAATTTTTCATTCTAAAATTCTGCTTCTGTCTCTTGGAAATGGAACAGTTCTTCCTGGGGCTGAGTTGCCCTTCCCGATGCCATTTTGGCCTCTATATGCAGATTGCAGCATTGCTTGATGCGATGGTGAGGAAGAGTGGGAACACAGAAGGAAGGACGTGGAGATATGGTCCCCCAGATTCTTTGTGTTTGCATTTTGGGAAAGCCACAGCCCTGGGTTAAGCTTGGGTGGCACTGGCCAACTAGGGGGTGAGGATAGGGTGGCAGATGTTGAAGAAGTCCACCATCTGGAAGGCGCTCATGGGTTCCAGATGTCACTGTGAAGTAGAACTTGATCAGGGCGCCTGGGTGGTGCAGTCAGTTAAGTGTCTGAGTTGGTTTCAGCTTATGTCCTGATCTCAGGGTTGTGAGATCGAGCCCCATGTCCAGCTCTGTGCTCAGGGCGAAGTCTACTTAAAACTTTCTCGCCCTCTCCTTCTGCCATTCCCCCCACCCCCACCCCTTTATGCTCTTTCTCAAATAAATAAATAAATCTTAAAAAATTTTAAAAATATAAATAAATTTTTTTAAAAAAATAAAGCTTGATCAACTATGTGCCAGTGAACCCTGGAAGTGGCGGTCCCTGCTGGTTTCCCAAGTCATCCTCGACCGTGAATAGGAAAGAAATGGGTACCTCCCTTCTACCATCACTGTGCCCTGGGTCCTGGCTTCTCCCACGTTTGCTTTCCCCTCCATCCCCTCCATCCATCCCCATCCTGTCTTAGGTCACACTCAGCCGGTACCAGAGGGAAGCAGAACAGAGTCAAGTGGCCCTTCAGAGAGCGGAGGACAGAGTGGAGCAGAAGGAGGACGAAGTGGGAGAGCTCCAGAAGCGCCTGCTAGGCATGCAGATGGTAATTGCTGCGGCTGGGGGATGGGTAGGGGCGGGGGAGGGGGGAGAGATAGGTCCTGGGATTGGTTGAGAACACTGCAGTCTGCTTTTCCGGGCAGCTCGAGAAGACACTTCACAGCTTCCTTTAAGGAACAAGAGGCCTTTCTCCCAGCTATGCTCAGCCCTTGCTAACTAGAGTTGAACCCATTTCCATTTCAGTTGGGTTCTTGTAGAGCTGCCCTTTATGGGCTTTTGAAGTGAGCAGAAAAGAAAAGACAAAAGAAAATATGGGACAGCTCTTAAGGAGCTACTGGGCCTGGTTTCCCGGGAACCGGCCACCCTAGTGGGCAGGTAGGCCTGGATAATACAGGGCTCTCTGTCTAAGCTCTCTGTCCAGGTAGCTGGGTGAAGCTAGGAAGTTTCTGTGTTTCTGTGCTGAGGGTGGGAAGGGTTATCCCTGACAGGGGAGGGCGCCCCAGCAAACCAGCTTGGCCTGCTGCTCTTTGGCAGCTGTCCCAGGCCCAGTAGGGACTGAGCCCCAACCCTCAGGCCCCTTTTACCTCAAGCACAGAAACCGTTGCCACCTCCTTACCCTAGATTTTCTTCCCTTCGGCCCATCCAGGAGCATCAGGCCTTACTGGCGAAGGTTAGGGAAGGGGAAACAGCCCTGGAGGAACTTCGGAGCAAGAACACTGACTGTCAAACAGAACGAGAAAAGTAGGGGCCCATGTTGGGGTGTAGGGAGGGGAGGGCAGGCCATGCAGCCTGCAGCTGGGTGGCGGCCAGGCCTGGGGAGGAAGCTGGTGCTGATGTCAGATCTTCCAGCTCTGACTCACGGTGTGGCTGCTCTGGGTGGGGCCCCGCCCAGGGGGATGCTGTTTGGGAGGCTGCCATCTTGGGGAGCCTCATTTTCCATGGAGTAGGAACCCAGAGAAAAGGTTCGCATGGTGTTTGAGTCAGGGTCCAGCGAGAGCCGGTGACGTGTACCTGCTGTTGTGGCGCGTCGCTCCACAGGCTGTCCCACTGGGCGCCACAGTGTCCATCCCCCCAAATGAAGGCTGACTGGAAATTATGAGGGTAAATTAGAATAACTTCCTCACAAGTCCTGCTTAGAAAAATACAACGAGCAGCTTCATGAAGAGATTCGGGACTTTCTGTCCCTAGAAGCTCCTCCAGCTGAGAACCAGCTGTTGGCAGTGGCATGCAGGGGTCTCTGGGGTCCTTTCCACTCCACGGTGTTCACAGGTTCCCTCTGACCAGAGAAACCTGCAGAGCAGAGAGTAGGCCATTTTTGACCTTTGAGACTCTGGAAATTTCTCATGCTGCTGGCAGTGAGTAAATAAGACCTCAGATGGTAAATCAGAGTTAACATCAGCATAGTGGACCTCCTCTCCATGGTGTAAGTGGGATTTTTTTAAGTTAAACAGATGTCACCTGGAGACATTTCACGATGAACAGACATTTTTTTTTTTTAAGATTTATTTATTTGAGAGGGAGAGAGTGAGTGAGAGAGAGCTTGAGAGAGGAGAAGGTCAGAGGGAGAAGCAGACTTCCCGCAGAGCAAGGAGCCCGATGTGGGACTCGATCCCAGGACTCCAGGGTCATGACCTGAGCTGAAGGCAGTGGCTTAACCAACTGAGCCACCCAGGCGCCCCTTTTTTAAAAAGACTTTATTTATTTGACAGAGAGAGAGCATGAGAGAGCAACACAAGTGCGGAGCCGGAGAGGGAGGGGGAGAAGCAGGCTCCCCACTGAGCAGGAGCCCGATGTGGGGCTCGATCCCGTAGTCCTGGGATCATGACCTGAGCCGAAGGCAGATAGATGCTTAACCAGCTGAGCCCCCCATGTGACCCGCAGACACGGTCCTGGGGCCCCAGTCGGCGGGGTTATCTTCTCTCTTTGCGGTAGCCTCAGTCTAGGCATGGGGATGCAGCGTTTTATTGTAGCCTCCTTTTGGGCTCAGCCTCATCGCGGAATTGTTTTAAAGTGCTCAGCACTCCTTCTTTCTCAGCAATGGTGCTCATGGGCAGGTGACTGAGAGGGAGCAGCAGGAGAAACAGAGAAGACCCGGATAATCCCAAACGGAGGCTTGGGAATGGCAGGCGATGGCTAGGCATCATAAACGTTAGTTTCCTGGGCGGTAGGGCACTGGAGGGCTGAGGGTGGACTCTGTGAGGCTTAGGAGGCTGTTGTGTGAGGCTTAGGGAGGCTTTTGTGTGAGGCTTAGGGAGGCTGTTGTGTGAGGCTTGGGAG
>PITA01025603.1:0-11148 GCA_004023965.1 Spilogale gracilis
CCACGCAAGGTCGCGCCCCAGCCCTGGACAGGAGAGCGCATGGCTGACCAGGTGACGCCCGAAGGCGCGGCATTCTGAGCCACACGGGACCTCGTGCAGACTCGGTGCCGACAGCCACAACGTGAGCAGCCTTGAGTGTCGGAACTCTGCTTCCTCGCGACAGAGGCTCCCAACTGTCCAGGGGCGTGGCCAGCGGAGACGACTCCATAAGAGAGAATACCTGCGTGGCCTTTGGGGTCCCCATGTGCCCCTGGTGACCATCCCCCGGGGACCACACTTTCCCCATGACCCCTCCTGGGGACTCTGTGCCCACCAGACACACCCCTGGGAGCCTGAGCATCCCCCAGATCCCATGTGCCCCCAGGAGCCCCCGGGAACCCTGCCTTCCCCCATGCACCCCCTCCCTGCGACCCCGCATGGGGACCCCACCTTCCTTCTTTGGGCTTCTGCTGCCGTGCTCCTATTAGTGAAGGCGGTCTGTCCCCAGCTCTCCACTGCCGGTGGAAGCCATGCATCTGGGACCTTGAAGGCCAGAGCCCGAGTGACTGTCCCTGTTGTGTGGCTTATCTCGCGGTGACTTTGTCGACGTGCTCCAAGCCTCCCCCAGAAGCGGCGTCGGTGGCCGCACATGCGCCTTTGCAGATTCAAGCTCTGACTCCCCCGCTGCTTCTTCAGCTGCTTGTGACTCTGACCTTCCTGTCCTCGCCGTCGTCACCCCAGCGGCTCTGGCCGTCCCGGGGGTCTTCTGTGGAAGGCACGCCCGTGTCCCAGGACTCAGAGCCCCTCAGGCTGAGTGTGTGTCTACATGGTCTTCTTAATGTCAACACGGATTTGTCTAGTCTCTCTGATTAGCTTCAGCCTGGAAGGCAGATTTCCTCTTAATTGTCTTAGCAAGACCTAAATTAAACAACATTTCAAAAACCCCGACCCCAGACTGTTGCTCTCTGCGGAGGTCGGCCCGCCGCGGGCCTCAGTGTCCGGCTGAGTCAGGCGAAACTGTGGTCGGCGGGCACCATCGGCACCGGAGCGGAGCACCGGCCCCCCGTGCAGGAAGGAGGTCCAAGGAATGATTCTGAGCAGGGTCCCTCCCTGCAGTGACACGTGCAGGCTTTGGGAAAGTTCTGGACCTGCTCTTGGGCATACACTTAACCTCCTGGGGCCTCGGTTTCCCACCCCTGCAAGGGGCTCAGCCCCGGGATTGTCCGAGGCCGCCACGATGGGGACAGGTCTGCCGCTGCCTCCTCCAGCCGCCCAGGGGCCCTGCGGCACCCTCGCTGGCCCGGTCTGCTTCCCTGGGGACAGGCGTCAGCATGGAGGCCTGACTCACAGCCCTCACCTTCTCAGGGAGACCCATGTAGTGACCGGCACTGCGGCCACAGCGCACAAGGCAGGCACCGCGTTGGCCGCAGAGGGCTGGCCTTCGTCACAAGCCCTGCGCCCACAGGTTCTCCTCTGCTGTGGGGCTCGAGCTCAGGGTCCCAGTCCCCTAAAACACAGCTTTTCCATGATGGCAGCGGGCAGCCCGGGCTCTTGGGTGCGCCCTTGGGGAGGGAGGGCAGTGTCCTTGACGTACAAGTCCCGGCCTCACTGAGCTGTTTCCAACGGCCTTCTCCTCCTTCCCAGGGAGGCCTGCTGCCATTCGCGCTGCGGGCTCGGGGCTCGGCCATCAGGGACCGGCAGCAACGGTCTTCGCGGGACCCTCTCCTTGCCGCCATGCGAGGCAACATTCCTGGGACCCTTCCTCCGGCCACTCCCACCCTAACCTGGGCTGTGGTGAGCAGGGGAGGGAGTGACGGGGCGAAGGGGGGGTGACAGGGTGGGTAGGGGGGTGACCAGGCAAAGGTGAGGGGGTGAGGGGGGCCTGCAGCACGCCTTCGTTCCTGTGTTCCTTCATTCAAGGCGAACAGTGTTTCAGCGTCTGCCCCCCTTGGGCACGAGCAGAAGCAGCTGCAGGACCCCCGAGGGGGCAGGCGGGCCGACGGCACGCATCCCCCCTCCCCACCCCACCCTGCAGCCTGAGGCCCGTGGGCACCAGCCAGAAATCCTGGCCGACTCCCCAGCTGGTCTGCCTCCCGCACTTGCTGTGCGGGCAGCGCCCCGGGGAGGGAGGGAGCGCAGGTGGGAAGGAGG
This sequence comes from Spilogale gracilis, assembly GCA_004023965.1. Lineage (NCBI taxonomy): Eukaryota > Metazoa > Chordata > Mammalia > Carnivora > Mephitidae > Spilogale > Spilogale gracilis. Next base: position 2,131 of record PITA01025603.1, read on the forward strand.
CGGTCCACAGAGGAGGGGCGGGGCTCGGGCCATCCTCAGGGATCCACCACCCTGGCCAGACAGCAGCCGGCCCTCCCCGGGATGCAGCCTCCGGTGCCCAGGGCCCTGGCCCTCCAGGATGCAGCAGGTGAGTGGGCGGCGGCCTCCCGGCCGTGCTGGGGGACGGGCGGCAGCTGGAGTCTCAGGCCAGGGTCCCAGCCGCAGCTCCTTCCTGCGGCCGCATTTGGAACTCTTTGTCCCGACACCCCACAGGCCTCTCTGACTCCCTGTCTCCCCCTCTGTTACCAAGGCCCGCCCTCCACCTCCCCTGCCCCAGCTCAGACATTTCTAGACCTTGTTTCAACAGACGGGGCTGCTTCCCGAAGTTTGGCCACAGCTCTCGTCCAACCCCCCACATCCTGTTGCCCCACAAGTCCCTGGCACCCGGGTCCTTTGACCAGATGCAGCCTTGCAGCCTCCAGGAGGCTCGAAGCCAGAATGAGGCTGTGTCTTCCTCAGGGGATCAGGGAAGATTCTGAAAGGAGCAGCGAGGCTCCCTTCCCAGTGTGAGACCTCAGCTGTGGGGCCGGGGGCTCCCTGCGGCGGGGGGGTCCCGGTGAACATGGGCCTGCGGTTAATGCTGTTTGATTTTTAAATAATATCAAAGAATCAGTCTTTTTCGTTGAAAGAAAGAGGCGCGTACTCCCCACTCCCCTCTAAAGCTCGGTGCGCCGGGCGCTGGTGTTCCCTTGGATTCCGGATTCCTAGCGTGGTGAGCGGTGAGCGCGGGGTCTGTTAGTGACCGGCTGTCATTATGCTGTCACATGCGGGGATTGGCTTTCCTTCCGATGAGGAGTTACAGCAGGAGTGGGGCTCTTATTTAAAGTCTAAGCATTGGCGTGGCTGCGTGGCCTTGTGGGCCGTCTGCTTCGTTTCTGCGGTCAGCCCCTTGCTCGCATCCCCTATAAAACCAGGAAACAGGAAGCAGATGGTGGAGTGGCGTGGATCTGCCCCCAGGTCACTTTGCCTCTGGGACCAGGTGCCCCCTGTGAGGAGGGCAGCACCTTCTCTCTGGGAGGCCACGGCCCTGCTGGCAGGCAGGCTGTGACCCGGGACCCTTCCGAGCCGCAGCACCTGGTATTGGGGACAGGATCTGCTCTGCCCAGATGTGGGCAGGCTTTCCCGGGAGCTGTGGCAGGGCGAGGGCTACAGATGGCACGCAGGGGAGGTGGGGAGGTGCCACCGATGACCTTCAGCATCGCCCCTCAAATCCTCTCGCAGTGGGAGGAGAGCCGGTTAAGAGCACCAGCTCCCCATCTTCCTGTTTCCACCGATGAGGCTTGGGTTCCCCACGTTCACTATGCCCAGAGCTCCTTCCTGTCCTCTCGCTGGTCACTTACAGCAGCTAAGAGGTGGGCAATGCAGCTGCCTCTCCCCTGCCTCCACTGTCCAGACGGGGAAGCTGAGGTCTGTGCCTCCAGGCCACACTCAGAACTCTGCGTGCCGGTCGGAGCCAGGTGTGGGGTCCAGCGGGAGACACGACAGGCAGACCCTGTTCCCTGGGCCTCCCCGCATGGTGGCTGGGGACCACCGGCCGGTCTGGGCAGCCGCCTCCCGGGTAGAAACCTGACAGTAGAGATCTGGGCTAGAATCAGGAGCCATCATTTGTAACAGCACACAGGCTACGGTCCTGTGTCGGAGAGGAGGACTGGGGGACGGCCTGGGGGGCTCCGGGGGCCTTCCGGCCGCATAGGACCCTCTGTCTCCAAAATCTCATCTAGACATGCATGTCTTATGTTCATCATGAAGATGTCCTACCTTCCTTTCTTGAGTTTCTTTCTCATTCCCTTATTTTTCTGCCGTGTCCTATGTTTAGAAAGGGTAGTTAGGGTCAGGAGTCTTTTCCTTGTTACCTGTACTGTGCTTGACATGAGGACACCGCCGCTGGCCGGCGCCGTGCTTCCCGCCCCCCGTGCGGGCGCCGCCACTGTCCTTCTGGGCCTCCACTTAGCCTTGCGGCCAGTCACGGACATGCTGGCACAGCAGCAGGACCTCCCTGAGCCGGAGCCTCAGAGGGAAGGCCAGAGCTGAGAGAAAGGGGGGGAATGGGACACAGGAAGCCGCACGAGACCCCGAACGAGGCTCTGTGAGCATCCGTGAGAGCGTCTGTCAGGGCTCTGATGAGGCCCTGCTGCCAGGCAGGTGCCGAGGGCTGAGGGCGGCCACGGCAGGCTGCGTGCGGAGCAAGCAGACCCCGGGGCATCTGATGCTTTGGGGCCTCACACGCGCGACGCGCTGAGGGGAAGCAACAGCGAGTCCCGGGAGGAGGGGGGCCCTTGTGGGGGCCCGCAGGGTGACTCAGCGGCCTGCGCGGGTGAGGGTCCCGGCCCCGTGGCGGGACTGGCCGGGCTTCGCTGGCACAAGGGAGGCGCACAGACGCGGGCCGCGGGGAGCGTGGACACGAGGGGGGCCACGGCCACCTGCCCCGCTGAGCACGCGCGATGCTCATTGAGGAGCTTGGGTGCGCGATGAAATATCCCATTTTTCTTTCATCCTGATTTCGTTTTGGAGTCACAGGGATCAAAATGGTTAAACTTCCCCCCAAAGTAAAACCCCACAGCCTGGTTGGACCCCCGTGGACCCGCCCCAGCTGGGCGCCTCTGCGGCTGGGGTGGGAGTGGGGGTCTGCGTGTGGGTCCCTGGGCGCGAGGCCTCCCTGCCTTCCCTAAGACACAGCAGGGGGAAGGAAGTGAGACGAACGAGAGATCCAGAAGTCAAGACCCGAGGGAGAAGGTCTCCTTGCGGTCTGCTTTCTTGAGTTCTGTGACATCTAGAATAATGTTTGCCCCACATCCTGGGACATCCAAAGCTGCAGCCGTAGTCCAGAGACTTCATTCTGCCCCTTGGGTTTGGAGGTAGACAGCCCGCCTGCCGTTCTGCCCTGCCGTTCTGCCGTGTTTCCATTCACAAGGCCGCCTCACGGCCCAAAATGGCTCCAGGGGCTCCGCCTTTATGCTCACATCCCAGGCAGCAGAAAGGATGACCGGGGGAAAGGCAGAGGGACAGCCTCCTCTAAGAGATTTCCTGCAGGGACCTAAGGAACATTCTTTGATGGATGGTAAACGGTCAGGCATGACCTCTGCTGTGGGTGGCCAGGATGAAGTCTTCGGGTGGGCATTGGTTTGGGGGGCTAGTTGCAATGACACGGACGTCTCAGGCAAGAGGGTTGGAGCGGGGAAGACAGAGCCTCGCCTGCTCTCGTGGGGCCCACGTGGGGGGTCCGATAGCAGCTGGTGAACACGAGAGCAGTGAGGGCTGCAGGGGGGAGGGTGGCCAGGGGCTCCCGCTTCCAACCATGGGACACAGGTGCAGGTGAGGCTGTGTGGGTGCAGAGGCGTGTCCTTCAGGAAGGACGGTGAGGAGCCAGGTGGGAACATTTCAGTGGGCTGGGGCGTGAGGAGGGAGACCCTGATCTCCTGCCCGGAGAAAGAGGCGTCCACGCACGTGGGTGGTCTGGGGTCTTGCAGAGGCCGCGGCGGTCGCCTGAGGAGGGAGTGGCCCGGGCGGGAAGGTCTGCTGGGACCCCGCTCTGAACCCCACCTGCTGCTGATGGCTCCCCATGTGTTCTCCTTCTAGAAGCGTTTGCACGGAGAAAGAAGACCTCCCTGTGGTTTGTGGGGTCTCTGCTCCTGGTGTCTGCCTCCATCCTGGCTGTCGGCCTCACCGCCACCACCAGGACAGCGAACGTGACCGTCGGGGGCTACTACCCGGGGATCATCGTGAGTGCCGCGCCCCTGGGGGCCTGCCGGGGGGGCTGCGGGTGGGGACACCAGCACTCCAGCTCATGGGGCTGGAGGGTGAAGCAGGGGAGCCACGGTGGGTGGTGTGGTCAGCACAGTCTGTCCCCAGACGCACCTGCGTCCTCTCCTGGCCCAGTGGCTGTGCCGGTTGCTGGCCGGCCAGCCTCGAGAGGCACCATCGTCCTGCCTCATGCAGCTGCGCCGGTGTGAGCCCGGGGCCCACATGAGCGCAGGAGGGCGGCGCCGGCTCCGAGCCTGAGACGGGGGAGAGTGCTGGGGGTGCAGGACGCCCAAGCCAGCCAGGGTGCCCACCCCGGAGCAGGACAGACCCTGGTCCAGACTGGGCCCAGGACCTCCAGACGGGGCCGCCCCGAGAGCACGTGCTGACCTCACTGCGTCTCTGAGAGCAGAGACATGGCTTTAGTGGCGATCTGCCAAGGAGCCCCAGCCGCGGCTGTGCGAGTCCTCGGTCCTCTCCTGGGGGAGCACGTCCACGCCACATTGGATGCTGCGGGCGGAAATGCCACCGGCAGATGGGACAGCCTACTGAGGTCCGCCCGAAGTGCTACCCAGACCCAGAATGATGTGTTTTTCGACTGTGGATTCATGTTCACTATGGTTAGCGGTAGAATCTGCTCCAAGGGCCGCACGAGGGCTCCGCCGGGTTGTGGCTGAGATGCCCTCTAAACGCTCGCAGCCCGCAGTTGCTGTTGTCAGTGCAAAATCCAGGTTTCTTTTTAAAAAAGAAGCTCATTTAATCCCATTACTCTTACTAAAATATCATCAAGATTGACAATAATATTGGTAACATTTTTAGCGAGGATGAAGAGGTGGCGTTAAACATTTAAAAGTATTTCTCCTACACTGTTCACCTCACCTTCCTGTCGGTACCTCGTGCTCTGTGTCCGTGACCTGCCCGTGTAGTACTGATGAGTCACCCGATACAGAGCATCGGTGCAGAAACATTTCATCAGTAAGGTCCTCAGAGCTGCCAGTATTCTGGGGCCCACCTTTCGGTGGGGGTGGTGGGTGGGAGGGGACCCCAGACCCAGTGTGGCGGTGCTGCAGGCCACCTGCTCTGCGGAAACCGGGGCCCAGGACAGGCCGCTTCCGAGGGGGAACTATGGAGGAGCAGGTGACAGGTGACATGCACAGGAAAACGAGGGTAGGAGTCCCTGCGTTTGCGGAGCTGACGGCAGAGTGTCCGCGGGGAGAAACAGGGGCCTCCTCGACGGGTCGGGCGCGGGGGGCCGTGTGCCCAGCCCGCTCCGGTACTGTCGCGGGATGCGATTCTGACGCCTTTGAGCTGAGGAGCCGGACTGCGGTATTTTGGAGCTGCACGCGGAGAGAACTTCCCTCCTTCCTCCTCGATTATCGGTGACAGCGGCCCTGAGCCCGTGTGCTCGTCTCCACACGCAAGCGGGCACAGCCATGAGTGGCTCTGACTTCCACAGTCTGCGCTGGACACGGTGGCCTTGAGTGCCGCTCCGCAGGCCGGCGCCCCAAACTCCGACGTGAGCCTGCACCCCGCCACCCCGTCACCCGCCCTGCGCCGGCTGGGCCCCGGCGCCGGTCCAGCTGATGGACGTGCGGACGGATGTCTCCCGCCCCGTGGACTCACTCAGCGGATGGTCCCGGCGCCCCGCCCTGGATCCCTCGTCTTGGGGCGCCTCCAGCCCGGCATGCGGCTCCCACAGCCCACCCCCCCCACTTCTGGGAGCTGAGGCTTTCTTGGGGACAGGAAGGCACCCCTCGGCGTCCTCCCGCTGCTGGTGCCTCCTTCCCCCAAGTGCCTGCTCACCTGAGTCCACAGCTCCCCGTGATCGGCCTCAGCCGCGTCTGGGGGCGACTGGCAGCTCTTCGCCCGCATTCCCGCGGTCCCGGGTTCCCAGGAGCTCCCCGGAGGAGCCTCCGGACTCGGACTTCACACTGGCCCAGGAGAAGCATCAGGTGGACCCCTCACCTGACAAGCAGACGCAGAGGACGGACTGGGGGTGCCCTGGGTCACCGTGAAGGAGCTGACCCCCGCGCCGGCAGTGAGGGGCGCACGATACCCCCTTTCCTGTGACCAAGAGTTAGAATAGTTAACACGGAAGTTGAGCCGGGTCCCCTTTCAGCATCCTCTGTTCCACTCAGTGCTTGAATGAGCCCGAGGGGCCCTCCCCAGGGGGCGGGCGGGGGGCAGCGTGAGCCCCGAGGGGCCCTCCCCAGGGGGCGGGCGGGGGCAGCGTGAGCCCGAGGGGCCCTCCCCAGGGGGCGGGGCAGGTCCACTACCTGGTGGCCGAGGTCGGGGGGACCGGCCAGCCTTGTCCCTTTGCTAAAGCGCTGTAAGGGTGGTGTCCCGTGCATCCTCTGCTCTTAGGGCGCATGAAGGCGCTAACCAGCGTGCTTTCTCCTGTGTTTTTTCGGTCCAGCTGGGCTTCGGAGCTTTCTTGGGGATTATTGGCATCAACCTGGTGGAGAATAGAAGGCAAATGGTAAGAACGGACATCGTTTCTTTCAGTTGTGGGCGGTAGGACCGTTGCCCCCGACAGGCTGTGTTCCCAGGAGAGCCGCCCACCCCGCCCTGCAGCCTAGGATCACGGGTGCCCTGCACGGCCCTGGGGCTTCGTCGGCGCCCTTCCCAGGCCTTCACGGAAGGTCGGAGTGAGCACTGCTTCTCTATCAGCTTCGCCGCTGAGCTGAGGCACAGGAAGCGTAGGGTGTGAGCGTGGGTTGGGGTACAGGCTCTCCCAAGCAGACGGACAAGCAGGAGGACCCGGGGCCTTACAGCGAGGAGGGGAGACCAGGTGCGCGGACGCAGCCTCAGGCAGTTTCCCAGCGCTGCAGCTTTATTGATGGCTTCCGTGGGGCCTCCGTTGGCTGATGCCGTTTTGGGGCTGGAGCCCCAAGAGCAGTTACTTTCCCAAATCGCGGCTGCCGTGGGTGTTGGATTTTGAGAGGTTTTCAGAGGGGTCTTCTGCCTAGTGCCCAGCCTCAGCCTCGCGGGCTCTCATCCCTACATCATTCCCACGTTCGCCCTGGGGCTTTCACTGGGTGCGAGGGGCCAGCGTAGACGAGCCCACGTGTCCCCGTTAGCTGGCTGACAGCGAAGGTCTGTGTCTTAGCTGTGGTGGCCGCAGTCATCGCCCACTCGGAGAGGATGGCCCCTGGGGCAGGAGTGAGGGGGCGGGGCGAGCAGGGCAGGGAGGCGGGGTCAGGGCAGAAGCAGTGGGAGGCGGGCGTCTGCTCTGGGCTGCTGGCCACGAAGGGGTGAACAGAGGGCCCTGCGTTTCTGCCCCGCGTCTGAGCAGCCTGCTCGCTAGGCCCTGCGCTCCTGCAGGAGGGGGTGGAGGCAGGACCCAGGTCACAGAAGCGGCCCTAGCTCCTGTGTGTGCGGGAGGCGGCCCGGAGGGGGTGCCTTGAAGGTTCCCGCCAGGCTGTTCCGTGCCCTCGCCTGAGCCATGTTTAAGAGTCTTCTTTTCCTTCGCTGCTGGAGCACATTGAAGTGTAACTGTCCCTGGGGACTTCAAGGGTTTACAACTGCATGAAGAGCTCGGAGAGAGGGTTCCGGCTGCCGCTGCGTCGGGAGATGCTGCAGCCCCCCCTCCCGCTGCTGTCCAGGGATGGCCAGTCCCCGGCCTTTTCCATCTCCTTCTGTAGACAGATGTCTGCTCACATCTCTTCACCTTCACCTCCTTGATGGCAGCTTGGAGGCACAGAAGTTTGCAGTTTTGATGAAGCCCACTTTGCGTCTTCTCTCTTGTTGTTTGCGCTGTCGGCACCTTCCTTTCTTTCTTTCTTTCTTTCTTTCTTTCTTTCTTTCTTTCTTTTTTTTTTTTTTTCTTTCTTTCTTTCCTTCCTTCCTTCCTTCCTTCCTTCCTTCTTTCTTTCCTTCCTTCCTTCCTTCTTTCTTTTTCTTTCTTTCTTTCAAGAGAGTGAGCGTGAATGGGGGCAGAGGGACAGAGAGCCTCCAGCAGGTGGGCTGAGCGCAGAGCCCGACGCAGGGCTCTTTCCCCAGTGGGGAAAATCGCGACCGAGCCCGAACCAAGAGTCAGACGCTGAGCTGACGGTGCCACCCAGACACGCCCGTTGGTGCCACTTCTAAGAATCCCGTGGTCGTTCCAAGATCACAAAGATTCCACCCCTGTCTTGTGAGTTTCTCCACTTACCTGTAAGTCTCTGGTCCATTTTGAGGGGATGCTTGCATATGGTGTGAGGTAGGGCTCTACCTTCCACCCTCTCATGTGGCTGCTCCCCGGCTGGGATGTCTGGCTTTTCCCCGCTGAATGGGTTTCAACGCCCTTGTTTGGGGCCACTCAGCCGCATGTGTGTGCGTCTGCTTTTGGGCTCTCGGTCGATCCTTTGCACCCCCAGGCCTGTCTTTCTGTCAGGGACAGTCTCAGTTACTGTCGCCTTGTAGTGAGTTCTGAAATCAGAACATGAGCTCACTCTCTGCCTTTGCAATCTTGTAGGAGTTTTCTGATCGGCTTGCCAATTTGTGTGGAGGGCAGCTGGGATTCTGAGGGGGCTGTGCCCAAGCTAGGGATCCGTTTAGAGGGTGTTGCTAGCTTCACAACATTAAGTATCCTGACCCATGAACGTGGGACGTGTTCCCGTGTTTTCTAGATCTACTTTCATTTCCGTCAACAATGTTTTGTTGTGTTAAGACTCTGTTTTGTGCTTCTTTTGCTAAGTATATTCCTAAGTACTTTATTCTCTTGGAAGGTATTATGAATGGAATTGTCCCCCTAACTTATTCTTGGATTGCATGTGTGTAAAAATGCACTAGATTTTTCCATGTTGATCTTGTATCCTGCAGCTCTGTTGAACTCACTCTTTTGTTCGGATAGTCCCTGGTAGGTTCCTTAGGGTTTTGCATCCATACGATGAGGCCAGCTGCAAATAGAGATAGTTTTGCTTCTTCCTTTCCAATCTGGATGCTGGAGGTCTGTCTTGAGTCTGTAGTAAGAGGAGAGCAACGCAGGGCCCGGCTCACCTGCAGGCTTCCCTGACCAGAGCCTCTGGACGGAGCCGACTGCGTCTCTGTTCTGCTCATGAGGAGGACGCTCTCCAGGCTGACTTTGCGGGGTGAGCATATTCACGAACCTTCCCTGAATGTTGATGTAGACTGAGGCCTGTCCCCACTGCTGGGAGCGATGGGATCTCAGGAAACTGACTCGGCCCTATCAGACCTCAGTTTCCTCATTCCCGGGGCTGCGGAGCCCGTGTGAGGGCAGCCAGCACTGCGCTGGCCCAG